>JAWNPV010000288.1:0-25071 GCA_035078785.1 Collessia kirishimana
TGAGTGGCACCAACACACACACACACCAACACACCAACACACACACATATTAATTGCTGGTAAGTAAACAAGTCGCAGCTTTGTTAACCAACGGAAGCGCCTGATGCGCCATTCTATGTTTGATTGCCATGTGAATGGCTGTGTAGGTGCGTGTGTGTGTGTGTGTGTTTAGAGTTATTTATGAGAGCTTTTGTTGGGCAAACAATGGGAATCTCCGTTCTAATCTCCGTTCTGGTCAAAACGACAGCCAATGGCCTACAGAAAGAACTCAGCAGCTGCCGCCGCCTCTGGCTGTTTAAAAAAAATAAATTTTCATAATTCATTTCAAGGCATTCGACATGCGATATCACAACGATGCAGACAATAAACGAAACGTTGTTGTTGCTGCTGCTGCTGTTGCTGCTGTTCTGGGCCATGACTTTGCATCAACTTTGCCAACATTTACCAAAACACACCAAACACACAACAAAGTTTCGCCAACAAATTGTGCAAATTAGGGTTTCGGGCGTGTAAACCGCCGAAAAGTGTGCTTCACTAAGCGAAATATGCACGCACACACACACATTGCTGGATATTTTTATATTCATACAACGTGCTAACAAGAAAAACACTTAAAAAGTTCAAAAGCAGCAATAGCAACAGCAGCAGCAGCAACAATGAAAGGAAGGTCGATCGGTAACGGTCGCCCCTGCCGTTTTCCATATTTATTGTTGGCAACATGCGCCAACCATTTGGCCTAACAAAGGTTTTATTTGAACTTGAATTATACATTTCAACTGATAATTCCCCCCTTCAACTCTCCCGCTCTCTCTCGGTCGCTGGCAGCCCATGAAATCGCACGGTCTATGGCGCCTGAAGCGACGCTGTGCAATTGTCATGCATGGGAAGCCAACTAAACTGCGTGGACTTTTTCCATTGTTAAATCCTAAATGCTCTAAACGGCTCTTGACCTTAGTTTTAAAATCATATTTCACCCACACAGACACAGAGAGGCAGAGAAAATGACCATAAAGTGCTGAGCAGTTGGTGTTTGAAATTGAATCGCTTGGCCACAGCCAGAAGCAATTTTATTGAATTGATAGTGGTAACCTGAGCCACCAGGCAATTCAGGTAAAACAACAGCTTTGAGCCAACAATAACCAGCAACTATTATCTAAGCTGTGGGCGGATGGGGATGGAGATGGAGGGGGGGCGAGAGTTTAGCTGATGGTGAAAGGACATCTGTCTGTGGCCTCCTGATTATGACTGTTTCCATTGCTCTTCATGTGGAAGGAACCATAAGCTGCTCGGCCACTGGCTCTGGCTCTGGCTCTGGTTGTGTAAGAAAATAATTATATTTTCCCAGAGCCAACGAGAATTGATAGCATTACAAATCACAAATGATTGAGAAACACCCAAGCCAAGCTGGCTCAGTCACGTAATGCCCAAGGGAATTGAATTCAATTGCATTTTGAAGTTTTTTTTTCTCAATGTTTAATGAAAGTTTTCCGGTCAATGTAATGAAAAACAGAAAAGTTTTCTGCTTGAAAGACAGCTATATGGTGTAGGCTTGTCTCATGGTTGTAGCGTTGCCAGATCGACATAAACTCACATGCTGCTGGGGGTTGCCTTATAGTCAAGTGACTTTTTCTATGGATTTTTTGATGGAAATATTATCGCTGAGGCGTTTAATCAACCATTTGAGGTTTGTACTTTCCCACACACACATACACACACATCAAGCTGGCGTGTGTCTGTGTGTGTGTGTGTAGTGAACAATATGCTGTTTGCTGTTGAAACATTTTGTAAATGGCAATTTGAATGCATTGACGGGTCTGACTGATTGGCTAACAGGCCAGAGTCCACAGCCCACAGCCCAAAGCCAGCTGTCGACCGCCACAAAATGATGGGGTAACGTGCGTATGACGACGGCTGCCATAATGATGGCCGTAAGCGGCCTCCTAACTAGCTGAATTGTAAGCGGAAATATGAAAAGTCCAAAACTAGTTGCTGGCATTTTACACAGCGAAGAAGAAGAAGGGGAAAGTGAATTGCAATGATATGCAAATGAAGAGACACAGCCGGTTCAACTTTGCACGTTTCCCCGGTTACCGGTTCTTCACTGTTCACTGTTCACTGTTCATTGTTCACTGTGTTCAGTGTGCTCAGTTCGTTGTTCGTTGCTCGATTGTCCTTGCCAGGCGGCTGGTGGTTCGAACAGAAAAACCCCAAATGAATGACAACAGGAACTGTCGGAAATTGTCCTATATAACTGGCTACAATAATACCAACCATCTATGGGTGCCGTCCATTGTACTCGCCAGTATACACAGCTGGCAACCTCTATCGTCGCCATCATCTCACCACGGCACTGGGTACGGCTATAGCTATGGCGGCTTTGGCTATGGCTATGGCATTGGCATGACCCACACGGTTGCCTTTAACCAGAAAGCAAGATAAAGTAATTTAATAAAGTCATTTCCATATATTTATATTAGCCACTGTACTGCCGGGGTGAGCCGAAGGGCAGGGAAATAGCCAGGCAGCCAGGCAGTCGAGCAGCCAGTCGGACAGTCGGTAGTTTCCTGCTACCAGTGAGTACAGCATCATTATGTTGCCAACCACCTATGTTACAGTCCTGTCCTCCCCTCAACGCACCTCACCTCACCTCATAAGGAACAGCGCTGGGGAGCGTAGACAGAACGCAGCAATGTTATCTTAGGCAATTGCTTAATTTAATTACTGCAAAACGGTCGAATGGCAGGCAGGCAGGCAAGGCAGGCAACACAGACCAAGTCCTTCTGTTCTGACAGGCAACACATTCACTATATCACACACACACACAGGCAGACACACTAACGCACACAGCCCTAAAGCAGCTGGCAAGCTGACTTTGCTGTTAATTGAAACTCATTTATTGGCCAAATGTTTTTGATCATAAATTCTTCCATCGCTGATGGGGTGGCGAGGGGGGGTAAATAAATAATAAAAGGAATTAAAAAATGGCAGCAAAAAAATATGCAACATTTTCATGTTCAATTGACAGGACATAATTAGCCGATTTGAGTTTAATAAAACTTGTCAACTGCAACACACGTTGGTTGGCCAGGCCAACAGCAATAGCAACAGCAACAGCAACAGTAAAAAGAGAATATGAAATCCAATAAATTAATTGATTAATGAATTTTTAAACTGTTTTGCATGAAGGATGTCGGCCAACTGCATCGATTGCCAGATAATTTTTTTATGCGATTTCATTTGATGATTTAATAACAGCTGGAATCTGTCTGTTGGTGCCCTGAATCCAGCAACATTGAATCGATATTTTCCTAATGTTTGTCTTGCTAATTTTGTAATCAAATTAATTCGTAGAGACTTAGGAAACGGTTAAATAAACTCAACATCGAAGGCTGAAAAGTTCATAAAATATTTAGGATGCCCGAAGGGAAGTTTCCCTGCCATCCTGTTGGCGTGGAGCTAAAACCATCCTAGATATCCTCTGAGGCCATAGCTGGCTCCAATCACCATTCCACAGTTGGCAGGCAGGCAGGAATCTTCCTTTCGTCCATACGCGCCAGGGCGCGAAATAAAAATTTTAACTCAACGGCCCTCATAGCCTGCGGCTCAGTCAAATTAACGCACTTGGACCAGCCAACAGCCACCACCGCCACCACCACTAGACTAAGCCGTCAAGAAAGTCGTGTTCTTTCCATGCCTTCGAGGCACTCGACAGCGGCTGTCTAATCTGGATTTTGGTAATAAACATGGCCCGGGTGGCGCTGTTGGCGCTTCGTCCTGACACCCGCCCGGCCAGCTGCTGGCAGCTTGCGAATTTCGCTAATTTATAGGCGGCTCGTTGGCGCCTTGTCCTGTCCATTGTCTGGCAGATATTGTGACATAAATATTACAGCCCCACCCCCATCATCCTGCCACCAAGCAGCAGGATAATGAGATTTTAATTGAGTCACCTTTATTTATTTGCTTTTTGCCGCACATAGGTAGGCAGCATGAATAATGAACTGAATGGTATTTGGCTTTGGCTTCAGCTTTTATCTCTCCTGTCCATGCCATTCACAATGGTGCAGGGACTCTCTCTGCTCTCTACGAAATTGGAATTCAGAAAGTATCGTTGCTGGTTGACTTAAAATCTATTTAATTTATTAGGTTCTTGATTGATGTCTAAGAGAAAGTGGGGGAAATCAAAAGATTGAGGAGTTGATTCAGTGCAGGAGAGAGAGAGCAAGCAGGAGGGCTGTAGCATGCTTAGAGAAAACTTACCACCTGTATAGATCTTGTGCGCTGGCTGCCAAGCTGAGGTTGCCAAGCAATGGTGGCCGCTCCTTCAGGTGATGATGGTTGAGCAGATCCGATGAGGATGCCAGCCTGCAACACAGTAAAAAGAAAACACAAAGATTTTCCAAGTGAATCCAACTGCCTGGCTGGGGAGTAGCTAGAAGGTCGGTTGGTCGGTTAGTCACCTTAATTGCGGTGCCTTGATGCCGTGCTTGTCTATGATCTTTTCCAGCTGACGCACCCGCAGGCGGGACATGTCCAGTTCATGCTTGACCTTCCAGAGGTGCGTGTCACAGATGGGATCATTGCAGCGATGCTTCTTGAGTATCTCGGTGGCCTCGTACACGGCTCCGCGGAAGGTCAACGACTTGCCCATAGACAGGGAGATCAACGCACAGCAATGGCCGCCATCCTTCTTGGCCAGACGCTTGCGTATGTATTTGAAATAGACGTGCTCGAGCAGCAGGAGCAGGGCAGCCAGCAGGATGCCTGCCATCAGTAGTAGGAAGGCCGACAAGAACTGCTCGAGGGCCAGGGGGTCTGATGATTTGTGTTCCTGCTTGCCTGGCCGGCAGGTGCCCGTCATCCAATAGCGACGAAGACGCTCCAGATCCCCATTGGCGCGGAATTCCAGGAGTCGCTTGTTGAACATCTGTACGTATTTGGAGTTCCGACTGAAGGCCAGACCATAGCCTAGGGGATACAACAAGTCGATAGATTGGATTGGATCGGCCCAGAGCGAAACTCACCTGTCATGGCATACCAGCTGCCCACGGTCATGAGTCGACAGTCCTCGTCCTGAGCCACCAAATAGTCCAGCACAGTGCCATCGTAGATGAATGAATCCAGATTGCCATTGAGAACGGCGGCAACGCCATCGGCCACGCTGGTCTTGTTGTATCTGCAACACACGACAGTTAGCTGTCTGGACCACAGTCTGGACTGGCTACGGAGCAACTTACTGCTTCATGTAGTAGTGCATGTCCTTAAAGTACTTGTGGATCGTAGAGTCCGTATGGCTATAGGGTATAGTGCCAAACTTAAAGGAGGGCTTGTGGGAGAAGGGATGGACCAGGCGACTGTCGTTGAGGCCGCTGAACTCGTGGAATTCCTCTCTAAACAACATTGAAGAGGAGAAATGCATTGGATTGTCAAAGCTTCTACTGCCCCCCTGCTCTTCCGTTCGTTGGTTCCCATTATTTCTTAGGGATCTTGATTGATTGCAACCTAAACCTACCTGGTTATCATGAAGGCAGCCAGGTTGGCAGTGTAGATGGCAAGAAAGACGACAGCGAACAGGGCCCAGACATTGGTCATGAAACGAGACGTAAAGCCGCGCGGCGAGTCCACATGGACAGCTGCTTGAAAGAGTACAGCCCACACCAACCAATAGGTGCGAAAGAGCGAGAAGCGATACGGAGTGACGTTGGTATTTTGCAGGTAGAGCTTCATGTCGTAGCCGCTGGGCGAGAGCCACTCGAAGAGGAATATCATAAAGGTGGCTGCTTGAATGGCCACAATACCCACCTATACAGTTGTTCCAAGGCAGAGAGGGAGAAAGAGAGAGGGAGAGAGGAAAAAGTAGCAAAAACGCCATAAACTTACCCGTTTGGTGAGACTAGAACTCTACTTACCAGCATCCAGGAGGCCGTATCAAACGGTTCAAGGAAGGCGGTAGGCGATATGATGCCCGTCCGCTTGGCCACCACAATGGCAATGCCCGTCTCCATGAAGGGCTCACTGAAATCAACGACCGCCTCGCGCTCAGTGTTGATCATTAGCGACGTAAGCACCATGTCCGTCTTACGGTTAACCAAGTCGGCAATCAGCCCGTTCCATTTACCATTCTCAAGCGTACCCCATTTACCATCTTCAACCCGAACCAGCTCGTAGGTGAAGCCTAGTTCTTCGGCAAACTTCTCGAGGAGATCAATGCAGAAGCCGCTGCAGCATTGATAGAAGGACTCGTTGCGGTGTGCCTGGCCGACATCGATGTCGGCGGCCATCTCGTGATCGGCTGCTACGCGACAGAGCACACCGCGGTCCATTAGACACTTGCCACTGACTGGATCGGCGGGTGACAGATTGATATAGGGTGCCTCCTCGAGGAATGTGATCTTTAAATGGAACTTCTCGGGCACACCTTGGGGCGGAGCGTGCGAGTTACCTGGCCACGCAATGTCGCGTATATCCAGCTTCTGCGTCTCCCATGACTTCCAAACGCCAATCTGGCATTATGGTAGGTGGTGGGTGGCGGGTGGCAGGTGACGGGTGGTTTGTAACAAGAGTAGCGAGTGTACAAAGCGTTTTGTGATTCAATGTGGTGTCATGTGGCAGTGTCATGTGGCGGTGTCGTGCAATGTTTATTTACATGAGAATGATTGTATCGGTGATTGTGATGGTGGGATGTAGGTGAGAGGGTGAGGGTGAGGGTGCCGGAGAAAATATACAAATCGATTTGGGGTGAATTAACAATTGCCAAGTGAGGATACCATGCAGAGAAGGCCACCACTTACCTCCTCCCAGACAAGATTCTTGTTGTTTGCACTGGGACGCAGATTCATGATCTTCAGTTCGGCCGACCTCAGATCGCCATCGGCAGTGAATTCAATATTAGGCTTGTTCAGGTCCCCCTCAATGGACACGTTGCGTAGATACTTAAAGAAGCTGTAGATTGTTTGGGATTGGATTAGCTGACACCATAGCGTCTGCGTTGCACTTACATCTCGCCATTGTCCCAACGGCCACGACCCTCGTCCTCGCAGGACAGCGACTGGGTGGTCAGGCGCCTGTCCCGATTAGCCGGATCAGTTAGATAGGCCTCCACACCATAGCTGTAGATCTTGATGGCATTGGAGATCTCGTTCATGAGAGCTGCACTGCTGGTGTCAAAATGGACGCCCAACATGCCCACCGGAAACTGCGAGTGAGCATCCTTCTTCTCGATCACCGACTGACTAACCACCCAGACATAGTTCTCGCCGGTCAACTTCATCTCCTCGGCGGCCCTCAGGATGGTTATCGCTTCCGTTTGGGTGGCATAGAGCAGCATGACACGTGCCTCGCTGTTGACCAGCTCCATGAGATCGCTGGTCCGGGTCACCACAATTGAATTGAGGATGGTGAACTTGAAATGTTCCTGCATCTCGGCCACCCGTTCGCGCACCGCCTGCACAAAGTCATCGTGGCCGGCTATCTGTGAGGTGACCACCGAGAACTGATGCCACTTGTAACGCTCCAGTATGCTCAACATGGCAGCGCTCTGATGCTCAATGCTTGGCGCCAGCTGTAGCTGCAGCGTTGACTGTGAGGCCCGTCGCTCCAAGCCCGAGTTGTCTGCATTCCATGAGATCACCGGGATGCCCAGATACCCGGCCAGTTGCAGGAAATACTGGGCCGAGGCGGTGCTGTGTCCGAACTGCTCGTTGTTCATCATATACAGGATGGCCGATACGTTGACCCGCAGGAATTCCTTGCACAGGGTACTCAGGATGGCTGCAAAGGATACGGACACGGTCAAAGGGCGTGGAATGGACAAAGGCGTTAGTTGGATACAGTTAATCACGTTGCTCATTTACATGGCCCACATGTAATGTGATAATATGTGGCTTCCTTAGCTGACCACCGCAGTCTGTTCTGCGTTTTCCCGACCCCCCTCCCCCCGAACCACCCTCTTCATTGTGCGTGTCCTGTATACAGATGGTTGGCAATTAATTAGAGATTAGCCAACGCCAACTGAACATGACAGTATGGATGCATGGACTGCGGGTGGCGGCGGAGACGGCGGGGGTAATGGGAAAGCATTTTATTAGGTTACCCGAGTGCCACTGGGGAGGGCAAACAGGAATGTAATGCGATCCGACAGAGGTAGCTGGCAGGATTGCCGTTGCCAACTCAATTTGTCGAGTCGAAGGGTGCTGCGTGCTACGTGCTGCCCCACCGCTGCCCCACCGCTGCCCCACCGCTGCCCTACCGCTGCCCCTCTGCCTATAATGGGCAAAAAAAAAAAACACATTAAAAAAGGAAAACCGCCAACCATCCTCTCTGCCTCTCTGCCTCTCAGTCTGTCTGTCTTTCGTCTGTGTCTGTGCCCAATCCTATTGCAATGCTCATGTGATTGTGTGGTGGCTGCCTGTGTGTGTGTGTGTTGGGGGTAGCCACCCAGTCAGCCAGTCGTCAGTGGTGCGCAGTCTACCCGCTAATTGACCTACTTAAAGGTGTTGTCCTGGTGGCGGAACATTTCGTGTTGCCAGCTAAATTTGTTTGGTTTTTTTCTGTCTTTTTTTTTTTTTTCTGTTCGTCGGTTGATGGATCAGGGTACCCTGATTATGTGTTCGAAGCCAGATGATTATAGGTTATGAGCTGGATATCCTGCCAGGGTACAGACAGGAAGTATCCCTGTATCCCATTGCCTGATGGATACTTGTTAACACCTCATGGCTGCTGGGCAGGGTAAGCTGGCTTCGGTCTGTCCGGGTTGTGTAGGTTAAGGTGAGACAGAGAGGGAGAGGGAGTGGCGCGTCCTTTGGGATCTGTGAATGGAGTCGACCACATTGTAATTAATTCATATGCAATCCCAATTGGAAAAGGTTGAAACGCTCTAGGCAGCGGCTGGCTTTGCAGCTGGATAATCGATTAACACAGCCGCTGATGCCGCAGCCTTTCAATCCTCCATTGTTGGCTTTGGCCTTTGGGCTGCCCTGACTTTCCCCGTGTTTAGTTTGGAGCCAAACAATGACCGACGATAATTCGAATTGCGAAAGTTTGACTTGTAAAAGTTTAAAGCGGCCACCCTGGAGCAGACAGAGAGAATCGCAACAAACCGATCCAGAGCCAACTGAAACGAACGCCACAGTGTGTAATGTGAGTGACAAAGCGGAGACAAGATACGTCGAAGTTTATCAAGCAAACTTGCCCCACCGAGGTATGCGAGGTGGTGACGGGTAGCTAATATGGTGACGGGGCATATCCTGATGCCTGCCAGAGCACAACACAGCGGAACACAGCAGGATGACAGCAGGATGACACTGGAGGAGAGGGAGGCAAGGAGAGAAGGCAACGAACAAACGAAGGGGGAAGAACGAAGCGTTGTCTGTTCTGTCAATGCTAAGCAAAAATCTGAAATCTCATCAAAAAGTTTAATTAACTTTTTCATCACTTTATTTCTGCTTTTTGCATTCGACAACTGGAAGAAGCTGCTAATTTTTCCCCACCGGCTCCCCTCTACCATCGCCATACATTCAATTAACAACGATATATCTAGATGCTAGGACAGCTAGATACATAGATAGACGGACGGATAGGATAGACGGATGGATAGCGGGAATGATGGATCGATGGTTAAATGGATGAACGGTTGGCGGCAGGCTTTTTGCTCGACAATAGAAAATCACTTAATACAATTATGGCCGGGAAACACGTCCTAAAAAGCTTAAAATTTTGTCTGCCCGTGCCAACGGCCCCTGGGTTTGGGGTTTTCCCGTTTTGCCTTTTTTATTTTGGCCATTAAAATGTTTCAAGTTGGCAAAAATTAAATTTACAGCTATGTGAAAATTTTTTGATTTAATTGCCGGGGTGAAAAATGTTTGATTTTTGACACGCAGCCGTCTCGCTGTCTCTCTGTCTATCTGTCTGTGCCACACCCAGACCCCAAAGCCAATGGGGAGTTCATTCAGCAAGCAATTCATCGTCCTGGCCGAGTGACAGCGCTACGCCCATCCATTAAAAACTTTAATTATATGCATTAAACAGTTTTAATTGCATTTCGAGTTGCTCGCCGGGAATTGTTATTTACGTTTCCCCACCCCACTCCCCTCCCCTGATGCCTACTGATGGCCCTGGAAACCAGGGATACAGCCTGGCTGGTTCGACTGAAATGATAGGGATATCAATACAGTGAGAAGCTTGAGGAATTTGCTGTTGAGAGAGTTTTATCTTTTATAATCTTTTTAAATGGCCATGTCAATAGCAGCCATGGGGGGGGGGGGAGGGACTTTTAATTAGGTAAAGAGCAGATAATCTTAAGGCAACTCGGCTCGGCTTCACTCTGCATACAAATAGCCAAGGTGACGCCACACAACGGTGCGTATGCGTGATAAATTATAGTCGCTTCAAGGTAGCCATGAGAAACGTGTAATTCCGGGAAGGATATTCATGCAGGATTCGAGGCCTTAAAGTTGACTAAATGAACAGAGCAAGATGCTGCCTGGAATGCCCGGGAGAATCGCAATCCGCAATCCGCAATCCGCTTAATGAACAGATTTGTTTATGGATATCAACAGAGAGTAAGTGGATTCGTATATAAAATATGCATTAATGCGTTTCCATGTTCTTGTCAATTAAACTGTAAATCTCTCAATGCCAGATGCCGCATAATCTCTGGTATCCGGTATCTGGTATCATGACAAGCTTGCCAGCCCTGAACAGCCCCGCCCGCCTTCCCCCCTCCCGCAACACAGCTGGCACGTGACGGATGGAGGCGTTTGGAGGCGGCTGCATTTATCGTTCATCTTGTTTGTTATGTCAACAAGTTTTTTGCACAATTTGCCTTTGTCGAGTTCGGGCCACATGACGTATACGCAATGTAATCGCATTTCGTTACAGATTTTAACTTTTAACCAACGGCAACGTCAACAGCAACGGCAACGCCAACGCCCAAAACAAATTTCGTTACTCATAATATTTCACGCCACGTTGGCTCTCAACCAATGCGATTCATCAAACTTTGCTACCACAAAAGCCAGCTCTCAGTCCTCCCCCCCATTCATGACCCGCAGCCTTTTCTTTTTATTTTAATTTTTTTCTGTTCCCGGTTCGGGTCCCGGTCTTGGCGCCGTCTTGGTAGCCATAGAAGCGGAGCCTTGACTGCTGCTGTTTTGTTGCCATTGCCGTTGTCGTTTGATGTCTCAAAAGTCAAAGATGAGGAACATGCCTGTCGGCTTTAAGGAAGCCAAGGTGTTTGTGCGCAGCGGAGGGGCAGGAGAGGGAAGGCGAGAGCACCGAACAACGGCAGTCAAAGTAGTCGAAAATTGTAAAAGTTGATTGCAAAGTAGCGCGAAAAGCAGCTGAAAACCGAGACTCTGACTGAAACTGCGACTGAGAGTGTGACTGAGAGACTGGGAGGGAGAGGGAGGCACATAGCTGCCGTCTCGTTCCTTTATGTACGCACAAAAATGTGCAAATTGAATTTTGACACAGTGCTGCCTCAATTTGACTGCCAACGTTAGGGGGGGGGGCAGGGAGAAGTGATTGTTGTTCCTGGTAGTACAAGTCATGCTGTCAGCTGCGGCTCTGACTTGAGTCAGCTCGCATTCGTTGTCGCCTGATGCTGATGCCACGACACGTGCTTGACAGCCGCCGAGAGATGCGGCAAGTTGGACGACACAGCGAGACACTGGGACACTGGGACAGCTGTTGTTGTGGCAAGTGTGACAAAAACAGCAACAGCAACAACAACAAAATGAATAAGTATGTCCTCAGCTTAGTCTTTGTTATACGCAAACAATATGTCGCCTAAAGTCCACAGATTTATGAAAATAAAAAGAAAAAAAAAAAAAACATAGAAACAGCGAGACGAAACAATGAAGAACGAACGATGGAAATGAAATCCATGAGGAGAACGTTTCAATGTTATAAACAAAATAATCTTCAAAGTGATTGTATTTGCTGAGACTCGACGCGAAAGGAGATTTAAATGCTCTTGATGGCTGCCCACCTGGCAATTAACTAAGCGATAATGTCGCTTAAGCCGCTTAAATTAAATTCTAAACGACATTGCTGTCTGGGGAGAAGGAATCCCAGCCAGGCTGGCTTCACCTCCTGGTGAATTGTTTTAATACATTTTTTATGCCTCTGTGACTCCTAAGCTAAGCAATAGAGCAGTACAGGCTGTCAGAGAGGAGATAATACGAGAGCAACTAGGACTAACAAGGTAATGATTTGCCTGGAAAATTCCCCTGGAACCACAGTTCCAACCAGAATCGACCAGTGTAAAAACCATTGAAAATTCTGTGGAAAAATCTTGAGTTTTTCCTCTCCACTGCGGCCTTTCATTGCCCTCCCACTTGCACACACACATCACGTCTATTTCTCTAATACTAAACCCTTCAGCTTGAAGTCCTTATGCCAACCATTGAGTCCGCCTCCGCCTGGGACCCCATTGGGTAGTTTTCTGGCTAAAAGTCGGGCGAGTCTGTCAACTTATTACAACATCCATTAATTTCATTTAAGCATCATTCAATTGCCTTCATTTTTATCGCAAGTTATCACAAGTTGGCAACAATGCAAGTCGGGGGAGAGTGAAAGTGCTTCCTTAAGTGCTCCTGCTGGTTGGACCAAGCCATGCGTGGTATGTGTGCACCGTTACTTTGCCTTTTCAATGTCCCACTACCGTCCTCTACTCATGCCCATAGCCATGCCCCTTCTCATGCCCATGCCCATGCCCATCCCCGTGTCCTTATCTTGGCGAACTTTTTGCATTACGCTTCACGCTTCAGGGCAACTGGCAGCAACGTCGTCGACAACACTCGCTCTCTCACTCACTCAGTCACTCTCTGCCTAACCTCACACTTGTGTTCGCTGAGGCTGTCGACTGCCGCTGCCGCTGATTTTTGTCCTGCCCAATATATATAAATGTATCCATCCTACTTTATATATATTCAACTCGGGGCAGATACATATATTTTCACATTTATATCCCTTTCACTAACGACAAAAAGTTCATAAATCCCAGCTAGGTTCCCATGGTGTCCACAAATGTGGCCAACAAATACGAATTCGAATGCGAGTTAGAATTCAATAACGAAGTACACAGAGAGCACGAAATATGCTTACATATGGCAAAAGAAAATAACAGGGAGGCGGACAAGAAAGGAGAAGAAATGATGAGAAGGAATGAGAGAAAATCCAGAGAAATCAATACAGTTGTAAGTAGATTTATATTGTTCGGTTTCCTATATTTTTTCAACAATTGTAAATGCAGCTCAGAGTCGATGTAATCGAGGATAATGTTGAGCTTAAGGGTTGGGTTATAACTCAAACTCTTGCCCAGAGAAGAACAATCAAGCGAACATAGGAATAGTGCGCGTGACGGTTTGTTGCTTAGCACGAACTGACGAGCTAAAGCCTCAGATATGAGGTATCCAAATTAGATTCGACTAGTTAGGGCCTTTGAGCTGAGACAATTTCTTTCTGTGTATGTTTGGCACCGCAAAAGTAGCCGAAATGTCTAAAATGCTTGAACGGAAAGTCACTGAATGACATCAAAATACAATAAGAATATTTTTTATCTACACACATTACGTGTAAACGTGGCCTGGGTAACTGCAAACGGACAGGGACTCACGACATTGGATGCCCATGCGGGATGTGGAATTTGTCCGGGACGTGAACATCAAATACAATTAGGGCGACAGACGTCGATTGATTTTGCTTCTGGTTCGCTGATGCAAAAGCACTCGACGCAAAACTTGACAAAAAACAAGAAAAAAAAAAACAAAGAAAATAAATGGAAAAACACACACAAAAACCAGGAAAAAAACAAAAAAATCGTGATGTGACAACTCTTTCATATAGCTGGCGGGTTATGATGGTGCCAGGGTGCCTGGGTGCCAGGATGACAGCGTGGCAGTGTGGCCGTGTGGCAGGCGCATGTAGGTTGCAGGATTTGTTACCCACATGCCGTATTACCACCAGTTGGTTGCTGAATTTTTCATCCGGTTTTGTTGACACACAAAAACCGGGGGGGAAAAAAAGAGCCGGAAAAAATGTAAGCAAAGTTTCGATTTGTCAGTTTCAGTTTTAGTTTCGTTGAGATTAAACAAATCGGGCAGCTGCATACATATTTTATACACATAATTAAGCAGCGCATTGATAATTCCACACGATTAAGCACAATTGTTCAACTGTTTATCTTAAACCAAGACCCATAGCCATAGACAACAACAGACAACCAGAGACAGCCATGGACAGGCATGAACGCGTGCGTATCATGAACGCATATCAGATTTATTACTGGTTGGCCATTGTGTCTGTGGTTTGGTAAATGTGATGAAATTAGTCGGAATTGTTGTCGCTTCCGTCTCTGTCATTTATTTGTTTAATTTTGTAAACAATGCGAACGCAAATCGATGGGCGACCATCAATTTTTCAAAGCACAATTTGTATAAAAACATTTGTGCAAAGCTTTTCAAATATTTATCTGTTAACATTGCCAAACGAATTAATTGAAATCAATTGCCAACTGACTGAATATTTTCCCCCGCAAATCCATTTGAATTTATATCGCCCTGCTGTCAATATTTAAATTATTCTAATGTTTCCTGTTAGTGTACACAGGTGACCACTTCTATCGTTGTTTGATCGATAACTTCCGCTGATCATGACATCGATAAGCCATCATCGCAGTGGAGCCATAAATATCGTCAGCTCCTCGATGAATGCCGCCACCATCACAGCTGCTGCTGCTGCTGCTTAGGTATACTAAAAGCTTCCGTTAAGGACTTGAATTGTCCTCTTCCATTTTCATTCTCAGCAGAAACAAAAATGTTGAACAAATTCAGCAATTTATTACAGTAGGACGATTAAATCCAATGCAGAGGCACACACACACACACACACACACACATGTCAGCTACCCCACTTAGTATTCAAAGCATCAGTTTGGCTTTAAAAATGTTTGCTTAATAATTTATTAAGGTTCGGTACCGTTGTGGGGCCATTTAAGCATACCAGGCAGGTTCACTCTAAAAAGAAAACATAAAAAGATGAACAGAAAGTCACAAAAAACAAAAAAAAACAACAAAAAACGGCAAAAAGGAAAGGAAATGCTGTCACATCTCTGCATTTTGTGACCTCATAAATGTAAGACCCCCATAACACACACACACACACACACACGCACGCAGGCAGGCACATATATATATGCACGAAGACACACTTATACGCGTGCAGAGAAAGCTGACATGGGCGTGGCATGCCAATAAAACCAAAACTAAACTAAACTTGTGGCGAGAAACTTGGCGCATATTTTATAAGTTGACGTCACACGCACACACCAACACACACACAGCGACACACAGAGACACACAGAGACACACAGAGACACACGCCCAACACAGCGCCCAAAAATACGCATGACGACAATGACAAGGCCGAGGACAGAAGGCAAAAGCAGTAGCTAAGGCAGAGGCAGAGGCAAAGGAACAAAAAAAAAAAAAAAAACACAGAAGGAAAAGGAAACGGACGAAGAAGCAAAACAAATTCGCCATCGCCTGGCTCAACCTTTCGCCCTGCCCCTGCCTTGCCCCTGCCCTAGGCACCCCCGTTGGCATCTTTAGCTATCGTATATCGAATATCAAAGTGCTGCCAAGATGATTTTTCGGTTCTTATGCCTTTATCAGCATGAGTTTCACACGTTAAATATTTAATGTGCCCCACACGCAGCCAAGACGACACACCAACACCCACACCACGCACACAGAGTGTCAGATAAGGCAGGCTAAGCAGGAACTACTGCTTGGGAGGCCAGAAGGCACTCGGTTACCTTTTGATTCATTTGAATTATTAAATGCAATAAAAAAAAGGGGGAAATGAGAAGAAGGAGAGGCAGAAAAAAAATATTAATTCTGTTAAGAGATAAAAGTGGCGCTGGAATCGCACAGATTTATTATTTAAATTGAAAAAGGAAAGTTTGAGAAAAGCTACCTTGCCAGCCCTGGTTGTATGATTGTCACCGCCTGTCTGCCTGCCTGCCAGACTGTTGCATTAAATTTTGTCTCATTTATGGTTAATTAAATTACATTCAATTCAATGTTTGTTTGCCTTTTACCTGGCCTCTGTGTTTCAGTCACGCTGCTCAGTTAATAAATAAAGCAGAATAAATATTTCACAGATATCGGGCAGCCCTAACCTCATTGCTGGCTTGATTTGAAGTCTTTAATATGCCTAGTTAAGGACATGTGATAGGGCAGACCGATCCGTGTAGGAAATCATCAATTATTTAGGTTTCTGCTGTTGAAAGTTGAGCGAAATCCAGCAAACATATTGTTGTCATCAAGGCTCCCCACCGATTCAGGTGGTTTCACCAAAAAGCCAGAAGCGGGAGGCTGTGCTGTGAGCGAAAGCAAAATGGGAGGGAAAAAAGGTTTGAAAACTTTTTCTCACTTGGGCAAAAGTTTTCGCCGAGTTTCTGTTTCTTAATTTCAAAGATCTCAAATACATTGAAATTCATTTTCACACTTTGGCGAAAGTTCGCATTCCCATTCGCCCCCCGCTCCCCGCACCTCGATTTTTCCATTTCCAATTTCAGTTTCAACTTGGCTGCTCTCCACATTCTCGGTGGCCGGCTGACTTGTAGAACAAGTGGAAGAGAGATAAAAGCCTGCGTTGAACTGATCCCAGGGCCAAAAGTCTAAAGGTCTGAAGGCCTGCAAATGTCTGCAAGTCATTAACAATTGGTTGCGCTAATCAGTGGAGCAATGGAGTGAAAAGTGACAGCCGCAACCGCAACCGCATTGACCCATTCAGCTGGTTACTGTCCACGACTGACCAGGGACTGACCAGACAACACTGATAAGATTGCTGATGGCTGAGCAGCGTCCAGCTGGCTGCTGCGGTTTTACAACGACAATGACAACGACAATGGAAATGAACTGTCGCATCATTAGCATTGGGGCGCCTATAATAAAGCAATACAAAGTCCATTCAGTGTGCGGCATGAACTCAAGCAGCCCACCAAACAACCCATCAACCCATCAACCCAGTAACCAGTTGGCGGTCCCTGTTTGCCTTTAGGCTGTTCCACACAAAACACGAAAAGTTTATCCAACCCACTGGTGACTGCCAGGCTGGGCTTTTCGTTTACATTTACTATGCATGCAGGATGTCAACAAAGCCAGGGACACACAGAGGGAGCAAGAGAGAGAGAGGAAGAAACCCTCGTTTGTAGCAGCCAAAACCAAAAACCAAACTGGACAAGCGACATAAAGCTCTTAGACTCAACCGCAACAAACAGCAGGAAGAGCAGCATTAGCAGCACCAGGACAACCAGCATCAGCGGGGAGTTGACCCAACTGAACGATTCGGTATATTTGGATACAGAAAACCAAGAAGTTGCTGCTCCCATTTCATCTCAAAAGCCGCAGTCAACGGAAAAACACTGCCCAGCCAGGTTGAAGCTGGAGAGCAGGACTCTGTGGCTGGGCGTAGAGCGAAGGGTAAATATGTTGACCAGTGTTAAGGGCAAGTAAAAGCCAAACTAAGTTCAAATGCCTCTCTCTGTCCCTTTCTCTCTGTGGTCCTCCCTGTGGGCCGTTGCTAACCTGCCCAGTGGACTGAGCTGCCAATTAGGTGAAGCCAGAGGCTTTTCCTTGCCCCTTTTCCTCTCCATTGTCGCACCTCCTGCTCCCTAAGCAGACTGGCGTCTTAAGTACAAAATATTTATGTGTTTATATGACCAACGCAATGGACTTTTCTCCAGGTTCCCAGTTCCCACCGCAAGACAATAAAAAAAAAGGAGGAAAAACCAGTTGAATGAATTGCCTTTTGCCCTGGGTCCGGGGCCAGTCCGGGGCCAGTCCAGGTCCTGGCCACGTACGCAGCCTTCTTTTATGGAATCAATTTTCACTTGACTTACTTTGCGGCTGCTGCCGCGTCCTCAATAAATAAACCTTGTTGGCCTCTCTCCACACACTGAAAAGTATGAAAAGTTGACGCCATTTGGCCTCTGCGGGCCACCAAAACGAAGGGCCAAAACCAGTCACCAATCGGCAGTCACCAGTTAGCAGTTGGCAGTCAAGATGACAACCCCACACACCCATTGATGATATTTTTTGCCGTCCACTTGCACCTCGTATAACCATAAAAATCTATGAGCAGGAAAAACACTTTGCCGTAGGCAGACAGACGGGCAACCACCATAGATGCGATGCTAAACGGAAAACTGCAAGGGAATCCATATGTGTCCTCGATATCTACTTAAACCCTCTCGTTTTCCCATTTTTATATGCTTAACACGGTCCACTCTAATGTTTTTTTCCCCTCTTTATGTCAATTGACTGTGGAGCAAAAGGCGCGAATCGCGCCACTGTAAATGGGAAATTAATTTTTAAATTCCAGCTGCTGATCCACTCGAGTGGGTGACATTAGATCAGCTGGCCTCTGTGTGTGTGTGTGTGTGTGGGGGGATCAATTCAAGTGGCTCAGACAGCTGGGTGCAGGCCTCATTGACGCTTGGCCAGACAGCCATTGAGGCGAGCGGCAATTGGTTTGAAAGTGGAACGATTGCTGCATTGATTTTAACACGATTTCAGGCAGATGGATGGAGACGTGGGCTGTGGACTGTGGAGTGTGGAGTGTGGCTGCAGCCCCAGGACAGAGCCAGAGCTTGGCCAGGGCTTCTGCCATTTGTCAGGTGTTGCAGGGGGCTGGCATTTAACGACAAGAACATGCTTCAACGGCTTATTAATGGCAGCTTTGTTGTTGCTGCCTGTCGACTGAACTGAATGAGTGAGTGAGTGAGTGAAGAGGGGATGGGCGGTCAGTGCTGAGGCTTGAGCTGGGATATTTGTAATGCTTCATGTAGACAAAGTGTAAACAAGGTTAACAATGCTGGCTCCGGTTGATGGGTTGATGGGTAGCTGGCAAAATCACCAGAGATAATGATGAGAATCGTAAGCAGCAGCAGCAGCCAGTGGCAGAGGATGTTGCAGGCAGCAGTGGCAGGCAGCAGGTGGCAGCATCAACACTTGTTTATACATTTCAAGTGACTCAATGGTTCGATGAGTGGGTGGTTGGAGCCCAGTTGCCAGCAAGCAGCCACCAGCCAGCAGCTGGCCAAATACCTATTCCCACATGCCCTGTGGCAGGAAGAGTGATGACTTACAGTCGCCAGAAGGGCGATAACAAAAGCCCATATATTTTGATATATGAATCGGTCGACCGAGGTCTGGAAATATCATTTGGCAAAGTGTGTGCGCGGGGAGGGGGGCACACAGAACTCAATCATTTATTGACAGCCACAATGAGACGCGTCATTAAAAATGAACGCGACGGCGGCCAGAGTTACCAAGGGGGACAGCAGAGAGCAATTTCTGCGGGCCACCGCCTGCGGGTTGGGAGCCCACGATGGTTTATGTGAGAGCATCGCTCATACGCCGTGTGGCCGTAGGAGGCTGCAGAAGCAAACAAACGAAACGTTCAAGCTAATCAACTGCAGGCAAAAATATATTTTTTACGCCATTTAATTAAGAATTTTGCCAGGGAAAACAATTTGCTAACTGGCAAATGGCAGAGCAAACAGCTCGCGTGGAGCGTGAAGAAACAGAAACAGAAAACATTTTTCAACAATTGTAATTCAGCGTTTCCTTTTGAAATTGAAAAACACAATTTTTATTTGATTTGTCTGTGCGTCTGAACGTCTGCGTGTGTGTGCGGGGTGTGTGCGGGGTGTGTGGGGGTGGCTCTGTACATATTTACCTTGGAAATTCATAGATAAATAAGCAAATATCTTGGCTCCATGGCTCCGTGGCTCCGTTAGGCATTGATGGCATAAAAAATTGCTATTTGTGCTGCGAGTTATATTAAATCCATCTGGATGGGCAGATCGAGTGGCCTGAGTGGCACGAGAGCTGGCTAAGCTTCTTGTTTGAAGAGCTACAAGATACTTTCGTCTGTCTAAAGGGATTTTCCTAGGACAAGGTAAGCTGGCTGGCACACAGCTCACACACAGTTCACAGGCCGAGTCTAAGCAGAGTCCATTGAATTACTGACTTCACCAGCAGCCAGCAGGATCCCAGCAGACATGGTTAGTTGGCGCATAATAAAGTCAGGTGGGGTGGGGTGGGGTAGGGAAGCTGAGGTCATCGTCATTATATTTCCAGTTGAATTGAACTGCATTTACAGAATATTCGATTGTGAGCTGCATCGCTGAGCAATTTTAATGGCAAATTTTATTTACCAGGTGGACGGACAGCAATTGCAACATCAACGAAGCTGAAGAGCAACAAAAAATGCCATTGAAAGGGCTGGCAAAGGGGGGAGCGCACACACACACGCACACGCACTGAGTTGGGAAATAATTGGAAACGACTTGGCAAAGCCCGTAATGTGTTTAATGGACATCATGTCCGGCTGTGCGGCAATTGATGAGCCCAGAAGTCAGCTGCGTCCTGGGTCTTTCATATTGTAACGTTTAAATTGTGAACCCCAGGAAGAGAGAGAGGAAGACTCCTTAGAGCCAGGAGGACCCTTCGCATGCCTTTGTGCCTTGAAGCTTTTAACCTTTTCAGCCCTCAACTTGCTGGTTGGCTGGTGATGTGGGGGCCCACAAATGAGCTAAACTCCGATAATCAGGCCATCAAAGTTTATGGCTGGGCTTAGGCACACAGGATCCAACAATTTCATTTTCATCTTCCACTCACTCAACCCCCCCCTCTGTAATCGTTTGTTATGTCTAGCAGAGGGGAATTGTTATTGCTGCTGCTGCTGCTGCTGTTGTTGCTGCTGCTGCTGCTCTTGGTGTTTTGCTCTAAACAATTTTATATTAAATTTTCTTTGACAGAAACTTAACCAGAGTGGAGTGAAACAGGCATTTGGGTCTGCCAGGGTTGCCAGGGGGGCGGCAAAGCCCCCGCAAAGAACATGAAGACGTCGATGTCTGTTCAGCATTTGCTATGCATTGAATGAGCCTCGCATCGCCTCGCCTCGCCTCGCCTGCCATCGTCCTCGTTATGTCTTCTATAAATTTTAAACGGAATTTGGCAATATGTGACAGCAGGACAAAGCACCCCCCACACTCTGCTGTCAATTGATGGCCCCCCTGGTGACCATGTCAGCTACGCTGCGATTATCTTCAACGATTGAATGGAGGGCGCGACAAGACACAACTTGGAGTTTTCCCCAAATTGAAAAGTCATGTATCGTCCTCTGACCACAGCCGCAGCAGAACAAAGTTTGCTCTAAGGATAATGGGAAATCGGCATGAATTGACCAATTGACCAATCGACCATCCCATCGTCTCTATTCAATGGGGCAGAAAATGCAGGCAAATAAATTTGCTTAGCCTGGGAGATCGAAGGAGATTTCTCCATCCATCAGGCAGGCGGAGGAGTCAATCCAACAGGATGTTGGCCAAGTTAATTAGCCGACTGCAGGCCACCCGCTCGGCATTAAAGGCTGAAGGCTGATGGTGAGAAATTTAAAAAGAAATTCAAATGGTCAAGAGGTGGCAGCTGCATTTGATGGGCACAGTACTGTGTCCTGTACTCTCCAGTCCTAATAAATGAAACTAACAACACACACAGACACAACTCTAAACATCTACATACGCAAAGGCAAACAGACAGACAGTCAGTCAGGCAGTCAGACAGACAGACATCAACACACATCATGAAACAAGCAATCAAGCAAACCTAACTAAACGACATGGGAACCAGAAATAAGTACGCATTATCCACGCACACACACACACACACACACACACACACACACAGACACAGACAGATGTTTGCTTGAAGTGGTTCTGCGGTGGCAGCAACCAAAACAGCACAAATCAAAACAAACAGACGCAACGCCCAGCTCTGTAGCTCTCAGGGTGTCTCTCGCTCTGTGACTGTGACTGTGTGTGTGTGTGCTTATTGTGGATGAAATAACAATGGAATGCATGAGTGTATGTCTCTGTGTGTGTGTGTAAATTGCATGCATATGCGTGTTGGTTGATGCAGGCGGGTTTATTCAAGAGTTTCAATTCGATTGTCACAAAGGACAACAAAACACAAGAGTTTGGCACTCAGACTTTTATTTCCCGGTTCGCCCCCCTCGCCCCATTTGATTTGCAGAAGCGTAGCTAGTCCTTTCCCCTCAAGGGGGGTTCAATAAAACAGTTGAAGGCCTGCCAGATTGAACAGAGTCGCCCACTAGCCTAAGGTCCCTCCGTCAGGTGGGATATATGAGAAAAATCATCATTGCAGGACACCTAAATGATTCTGTTTAAACTGCTTAACCGGCCTGGCCAGGCCAGCTTGATGCCACCGGTTCGTGGGTGTGGGAAAATGAATTTTCCATAGACTTGACCAAGACGAGCTCATTTGCTCAGTTGCCTGCCCTGGCAATCGGTCTTCGTAGTTTGTTGACAGGAATTTCCTTTTCCATTTCTTCGTTTTATATTTCCCTGCATGCGTTACTCCTACTGCCCCTGCCCCTGCCCCCTTTCCCAGCCCCAGTGCCTGCCACATGCCGCTGTCCATATGCATTGGCCATCGAGCTATCACAATGCTGTTGCCATTGCTGTTGCTGTTGCTGTTGGTGTTGCTGTTGCTGTTGCTTTGTCTGCCCTTGCAAATGGAGAATGTTAAATGGAAAATGCGAATTGTAATATTGAGAATTGAGCAGAAGGAGGTGGAGGTGGAGAGAGAGAGAGCAGGACAAGGACAGGAGGTGGCGAGAGAGCAGGCAGAATGGTTAACAGATTGTAGTTTGCAGCACTTGCGATTCAAGTTGCAAATTGCCAGCCACGGCAAAATGGCCAACACACACACACACACACTGCCACACAGACAGACACAGAGAGAACAATAATAACACAAATTTAGCAATTATTATCTGACAGATAATTTACGGTTTTCATGGCCCCAAACTGAGCGTGCGATTCTCCGGCTTTAGCCAACCACCCAGCATCACGGCCAGGGGGGAAATTCTCTTGGTAAAATTATGTTTCCCAGCTTGTCATTGAGTTTTATGAGCTTTAAATGCGCGGAGACAGAAAAGTTTGGCATTTATTTGGCCCATCGAATGGCTGCCTGAGAAAGTTGAAGTTGGTTGAGGATATTTGCAGTCGATGAAGCCTTCGTGGTTGGGATTGTGGTTGGGATTGAGGCAGAGCTGCCAGCTATGAGCTGTGAATATTTTAAAGTTTATGAAAGTCAGAGCAGGAAATTAAGATGACAGCCATTGCCTGTGCCCACCTAGGAATCCTCCAGGCTGGCAGGAGGCTGGATAAAATGGAATTTTTCTTCTACCTTGATGGCCGCATCACCTTTGTCTGTGTCTGGCAATAATTAACAAAGCTGTTGGCCAAACACAAAGGTCTATACCGTGTATGTGTGTGTGTGGCCGGGCAACATTTGTAATTCATTTCTCTTATCGGCCAGGGACAGACAGGCAGGCAGGCAGGCAGGCAGGCAGCCCTGTTGGCCTAATCTGAGCCGCAGATTGTACTGTTGGCCAAAGGGCCATAAACTGCTGCCAGCTGCCTTAATTGGATTTAGTTTTTCTGGAGGCTAAAGTATTTTGAATAACATAAATTCGACCAGCGTGGCTGACAGAGTTCAGGTCACCTGAAGAAGCCGTAAAATCCTTAAAGAGCTGCCTTGAAGAGCGTGTAAATTGCTCTCCTACGACTTTCCAAGGAGATGATTATTCTGAATTAAATAAATTGGATTTGCGCCAAAGGAAATAAATTCCTTTTACTTTTATTTTTAACTTTTAAGCACACACACGCACACAGGCAGACACACGCACACACACACACCTTGCCATAATGTTTATCTCCGGTTTTTATTAGCTTTGCTGCTGAGCTGCTGTCCAGTCTGTGGCAGTCTGTGTGGATTTTTATTGCAACTTATTCGCCACGGGGACTCTCAAGGCTGTGGAGGTCACGAAGGCTACGCCAAACAGCCGATTAAGCGCTTAAGTGGCTCAAAATGGACGTTCATTAAAAATCTGCAAGCAATTAAACGGCCACCTGGGTGGTCACTGCCTGGCAGCGCCACCGACAAGACACCCAAGATGTCTCAGTCTCAGACAGGCCACCTGTGTTGACCTTTCAGCTGTTGGGCAGTTAAGAAAGTCAAAGAGCCAGCGACTCTGGATGGACATTTAATTATACGAGTGTTGACAGCTCCACGCTACGCCCTAAGCTCTGAGCCGTGAGCCCTGAGCCGTTAGCCCTGAGCTCTGAGCTCTGATCTCTCCAAATGAGAAAATTAAAAATGAAAAGTCAATTGCTTTGCCCAACGAATTGACTTTGATGAGGTAATTAAAGCGACTCTGGATGCTTCAAGAATTCTCAAAGCCACAACTTTTCCTTGACCTTGGCCACAACCTGGCCTTGTGCTGTCTGTCTGTCTCTCTGTCTGTCAACAGAGTTGTGGACTCTTTAATGATATAAATTATCCAGTCGGAGGCGGGAGATTGGTGAACTCAACAACCATTTGTATGTTGATTGAGCCGAAAGGCGCTTTTAATTCATTAAATCTTGGTTAGCCGAGTGGCCAAGTGCTTCGCTCACTTGTGGTTGAAGGAAATTAATTTGAATGGACACTGGTGCTCACCTAGGACCCCGCACAATGAAAAAAGTCGTTAAACGGAGCCCCCCCCCAGGACAACTAATAGGCTCGTTTCCATACATTTGTTGGCGACAAATCAGTGGGAATCAAGGGAAAATAATCTCCGAACAATTTCCGCAACATGAATGGAGCGGCCATCCCCTCTTATTTAGATTTATTGTTGCCATGGCTGACTTACCGGTCGGACTGGGTGTGAGGGACATCATATCGAAATGGATGTTCTTCTGCTCGAAGGAATAATCCTTGAGGAATGTGAGCTTGGCGCCGCGTGTCTTGGTCAGACCGGTGACGGCATTGTTGATGCTGCGCAGATATTCGCGCTTCCCGAAGTTGGTGTGCGGAGCAATCAGGCCGATGTTGAGCTGCTCCTTGTTGGCGGCGGTGCCTTGTCTTATGCTGTTTGCGCCGTTGGTCATCCGCAGTCCCTGGACGGGTGTGCAGGCACATCCTCATACCC
>JAWNPV010000290.1:0-24966 GCA_035078785.1 Collessia kirishimana
GTGTCAGATAGATGCCCATGAGAAAGTCACTGGCCGCCAGGTGGCGCAGGTAGAGCGAGTGCTCGACATTGCTGCGTGATTTGTAAAAATAACGGCCCAGCAGGACCAGCAGGTTGCCCACAACGGCAATAGATGCCATTACCCATACACTGCAAGAAATATTATATCCATAAGGCAGGCAGTCCGATATCTAAACAACCTTTCGGTCACCCTTTGACAGCCGTTTAATCTCATCAACAAGAACTATAAGTTGCTCGAGGAAATTATCCTATCACTGTAGTACAGCATAAGGTGTTACCCGCATATTTCAATGTATCCCCCACTGTCCCTTTAGGGCAATAGGGAAGGAAAAACCTCAAAGGTACGCACATGACAATGTGTTCAGTGCACTGTGACCACTTTAATTGGTGATATTAGTGGTCATAAATATGGGCAATTAGAGAAAATTTAAGTTCCGATTCAAGCTGACTGTGCCCGTTGGGCCAATTAGGTGCAAGACAAAGGGCAGCAACGATACTCTTTGGCCTTTGGCGTTACGCATTCCAAACAATTGTCCAGATCCTGGCCTGTTTCTTTACTGCAGTTGAAATTTTAGCAGCCGTTGCCATGAAGACAAAGGTGGCAATGGAGTGAGGTGTCCACATATGAATGTATCCCTGGGCTGCGGAGCCCACAAGACGCAGCTGCTGCTGGGACAATTATAGCTGCGCCCCCTCACTTATGATGACAATTGTGTAGCTTAAGGGTGAGGTGCTGGCAAGTGGCAATCGCCATTGGGAATGCCAAGGGAGCAACGAAGCATTCAGCTGGTGCCTTTAATTTATGCCAATGGCGAAAACACACTGCCCACGAGTGTACTGTCTAGTAATTTACATCATAAGCAATTTCCCCCATCACTGTTGCAGCTGCTTGAATAATCAACAGGAGCTGCAAGTTAATTAGATCGACAAGAAGGAAAAGCAATCAATATAAGACTATGAGAATGTGATTCATCATCAATTTTTAATTATTTGCAGCAAAAGAATCTCATTTCCAAATATAAAATTTTTTTTCCCGAACAATACTGTTATCAGGGGTCCCTAGGTTCAATCATCCATCTTCATATGTGCCCTGCAGCTTTAAAGAAATAGTTTGCTGCTGTATATCGGAAGAAGTTCAAATTCATATTCAAATAAGCAGTGTTTGAAATTTCGAAAGGTAACGGCTCATAAACGTTGAATATACATAAGGCTTTTGTAATTGTTTTATTCTATTATTATATTATTTTACTTGTATTATTAATAATAGAAATAATTCAATTGAATTTAATAAAATAAAAAAAATTAAATTACTAAAACAGTGTTGTAGTTGGTCAAAGACTTTGCCGCCTTAATCGATCGTCGTACACAGACTCACTTTCAATTATCGATATTTTCTTAACTCCTAATCATTAGGCTCGGTTCTACTAACAGCTGTTGCCCTTCTTTTACTAGTGTTTTTAAATTACTGTTCTTCTGCTAGTCGCATGTATGTGTGACATTGAAACAGTTCTTGGAGAGTTACAATTTCACTTAAAATTGCAGAACTTAATTATATTAAGCCCATGCGAAAAACAATTTTGATTTTCCCCATTTATTTATATAAAAGACAATAAAGCCTGCTGCTCAGTTTACTTTCGTTTAATCCTCAACCACTTAAAGGAACTCTACAGAGCCACATACATACGTGGGTATTCATATCTGTTAAGCCATTTAAAACGTGTGGCATCTCCAGTGGCTTGATGCTTGTGCCCCATGCCAGGTGCCAGCAGTTGCTGCTGAAATTTTAAAGCCCAAAGGCAAAAGACAAAAGTGCAGCCAACAGTTAAGATATGTGTGACTGGTGGCTAATAAAATCCACGTCCGCTGGCTGTTGCCAACTTGAGAGCGTAGAGCATTTAATTTTTATGAAAACGTCAACTTAATGAAATAATGTTCCCGGACCGTTTCAATACCCTGGTCTTCAACGTGCAAGTATCCACGTGCGTGGATGGGTGACTGTGTGGGTTTGTCTTAATGTTTGTCTCTTAGAAGAAACAAGCGAACAGGCGTCTGTGGCAGGCGAGAAAACCATGCAGCTTAGCTGGCGGTGAGACAGACGCCGCCAAGCATTTAAATGGGGAAAACATGAAAGCTGGCCATCTGGCCACACCGAAGCTTTCATATTCTTGCGGACACACTAAGCAAAGCTAATTGAAAGCGAATCTTAGGGTAAACTACCGTAAAGTGTTTCTTAACCCAGCCTAAAAGCATGCTACATTAAATGCTTTTACTTTTTTAAAGCGGTTATCACCCAGCTGGGGTTGGCCAAGAGCACTTGGCAAGCTGTGCAGTTGAACTGCATATACAGTGATGAATAATTCGTATACCCGCCTTGGGAAGTGTATAGTAAGCAAACAAGTGAACGAAGCGGTAGGCAAAATGTAATTTTCATTTTGAACTCCACTGGCAGCGTGTGCACACAGGCAGCCTGTTCTCAACTTAGCAATGGCAGTTGCCTCATCTCGCTTCGTTGAAGTGTCAGATAATCATTCAGAAACTAGGCAAGTGGCTGCCCCTTCCTGGATGCACATATTTGAATGTTTGCTGGTTGCTGCTAAGAACCAGCAAGTAAGAAAGCAACTCTTATCCAGCGCCCACATGGGGCCATCAGTAAAAGTTTTCCAAGGGCAGCCTTAAAGAGCTATGAAATCCTTTCTTGATAAGATTGTTGAGGAAAGAAATTTAAAGACGTGAAAGTTTTCTTTTAATTCTTTATGAATTCAATCCGATTCGACTATCTGCAAGATGGTCTAACCTTTCGTCTAGCTAGTCAGCTGCCGCTTGCTGTACTCCTCCACCTTACATCAAATCAAATAGTATTATAAAGAAATTATTACAATTTTAAACTTTTAGTGAATTAAAATGACTTGAAATGAATCACAAATACTCGAGCAAAGTATTCAAGTGACACTTATAGATTCCTGCATTGAATGGATTTCAAGAAATTACACTTGACAAAACTTAAAACACATCATGAATTCAAAAAAGCCTGCGGAACGTGAGTCCAGAACATAGGAATCCATTGCATTGGTTAGAAGAATGAAGTCAAACGAAGACGACGGCAATTGCTGAGGTCATGATTGGAGCAGCTAAAGACCTGTCTACCTGAATGATTTGCAATGAGAAAGCCAAAACCGGAATCCGCTCCTGATTGCTGCCGCTCTGGGGCCAGCTAAAATGCTGTCTAAGTAATTGTTTTTGCAAACCATAAGCCCAGGCGCAGAGACATGACAAACACCCTATCTACTTAGACACTGTTAAAACAGCAATCAGCATTGGCAACGAAACGTTTTTGTTGGACAATTTTCTTTTCCATCTAGCCTTCTAACCCAACCGATTCCATAAACTTTGCTAGACCGTCCTGGCCTTTGACAATTTGGAAAGAGTTTCTCAAGTACAGTTGGTTTGACTTAATTGGAACTAAACAAGAAACTATGCCAGACTCAGGCAACTCTGGTGAAGTGTTATCTGTTGTCTTAGGCCAAGGTAAGCCAGCTTTGGTTAATACCATAACGATAGAATTTAGCACCATTTGGCCTAGTCAAGGGGCACGACTCGAGCGTTCTCTCCAGAGCCACTTACCTGCCACGCAATATCTGATTATCGAGGAGATGATAGGTGCTGCTGATGCCATCGCCATGGGGCTCACATACACGTACATGCAAGGCGGCGCGGCACAGATGGAACCAGGAAAAGTAGCTGCCAACGAGAAACAGGTAAATCAGTGCGATAGACCAAACCGTGGCCTCTCGCATCTACTCACATGTAGTCCAGGCTGCTGAGATTTTGCAGAACACCAGGATCGAGCGTCTGAAAGCGATTGCCCGTTAGGAGCAATGAGCTGAGATTCGCCAAACAGTCGAAGGCATGCAAATCGAATTTCACGATTTGGTTCTCGTTCAAGTGGCTGTAAAGAGAGGACAACGGGTTTTTGTGGGCTGTGGATGGGCTGCAAAGGGGGTTTCCCCCGGAGCTTATGGTTGGCCATATAGTGGAAATGGGATTCAAGATGGATGCAATAGCGTTGGGCTTACTGGCAAAAGCCACGCACGTCAATGACAATTTCTCTCCTTTTTTTTTTATTTGCTTCGTTTGTTTGCTTTGAAGATTTGCATTTGGCATAAAAAAAGCTCAGTGAGGCGAGAATGTGGAGGGCGATGCCGTATCAAGCGAGGGTCGTCTGTTTGTATAAAGTTTTGTCATTAAAGTTGAAGCGCTGATGATGCCACAGCAGCACGTATTGAACTAGGTCTGTGCGGCCCTGTGTGTACGGGCAAGTGTACGGGTATGAAGCTGGACGGACACAAACAAGCAACATAAATCACGCAAGCGGCTAGATGAGGCCTCTATGAAACTTTTCCCATCTAACCAAGCTCCATGGAATGTTTAAGTCTAAAACCCCCGACTGTCACTCATCCATTGCGGCATTCCATTCACGCATCGTTCCATTCTTTTCCCCTTTATTTTTTTATTTTTTTGCCAAATTAAATTCCCTTTCAAAAAGAAAAAATTAAAAAAAAAAACTTTAGGCAACCGCAGCCCTAACATATCCATATTCCATGACAATGTCTCTTGGTCAAAGGCAAATTGAAAAAAGATGACAAAAGACAGGCACCGCCCAGGCAACTGTCACACACTTCTTTGGTGTCAATCAGCTGAAAAGGGACTTCAGCTAGTTATCCCCATCCTCCCTACCCCTCCTGCGGTAAATAAATTGGTAGTTTTATTCCCTCCAACTCCAACTATCGCTCTGATTAACTTACAGTCCCTGCAGAAAGCTGAGATTGCAAAAGGTTCCTTGGCGTATATAAGTCAGTTTGTTGCCGGCCAAAAATCTGCAATTAAACGGATCACATATTGCATCTGCGATGACTTCCACCTGCCGCTACTTACAAATGCCTGAGGGCTGGAAAGGTGAAGGTGTTGGCTGCAATGCTCACAATCTGGTTGTGAGCCAAGGACAGGGTATGTAAACGCGACAGGCTGCGTGGAAACATGTTGGCATCCAGCTCCTGTAGGCGATTCTCATTCAGGTAGCTGAAAACAAAAGAAATCAGGTGATGGGATGAGCACTGCTTCCACCTAGGCATTGGGCTCTACTCACAGAACCTTCAGATTCAGCAGCATGGCAAACACATCGGACGCCAAATGGGCAATGAGATTGCCCCGCAGATCCCTTAAAGGAACATTCTATTACTGTCCGTCCCTGGTCATACCAATGGGCAATACTTACAGTTCCTCCAGCTGCTGGAGGTATTCAAAGTCGTCGTCACCCAGACGCTGCAGGCGATTGCGTGCCAAAATTCTGCAACGAATGGCAAACCAAGATATCAAATCCGCTCTCACTGGCTCGTAATGTCATTTTAATATCGCCTTGGCAGCAAAAACTGCAATCAATGTGAACGCGAATGTGAATGAGACTCGGAGGACCTAAGAGCTATGCGACGAGGTCAGCCAGAGGCAGACACACTACCATTATATCTCGATTTTAATTAGCCATAAAGCTCAGAGAGAGAGTCGCTGCCGTCTGAAATTTTAATGCAAACATAAACCCATGCTGATCGACTTTGTTTTACCCTAGCTTATCCAGGGTTAATCTCTGATGGGATAAGCAATTCCTGAGTGGGTTGCAGACAAGCCAAGCAGCCAGCACTTTTGTAGAACTATTGCCGGCCTTAAGTCCTTGGTAAGGATTCTCGTAAAGACTGCTGGGTCTTTACCTTAGAGAACGTGTCCACAGAAACCCTCAGAATGTGTAGAAACTGTACTGTATACACTGCTTATCGGCCAGTCAGCTTTCAATAAAAAAACCCTTTAAAGCAGTTTTTTACTTTTTGGCTTTAAAACAACTTTGACATTCTAGTCCAGCAGTGTTTTCACGAAATGGTTAAGAGGTGCGACGTTCAATGGAACGAAATCTGTGTACAGTAATTTAGAGAAGCTAAGATTGATGCGATTGATCAGAGCATTCTGGCCTTGAACAGCTTAAGTAGCCTTAACTCTTAAAGTGCTCATAAAAACCAGTTTTTACCATGATAATATTAAAATAAATTTTTTTAAATTATAAGAAAAAATATGTTTTAGGCTTAAAAAAGAAAAAATTTGTAGAATAATTTAAAAAACTTAAAATTAAAAAACAAATGTTTTATTGTATGCAAAACTCTGTTACACAGATACAGCACTCTATACTCGCTTGTGTTGTGAAATAGATCAGGTGATACCTAGCCTGATCAGGTAAAATGATATATTCTTGCAGCCACAGCGCCTCTAGAACGTACTGCGTTTCATATATTTAAATAAACTAACTGAGAATTCGGAATAATCTTGTCCGGAAGTATTGATTTATTAGTCTCAAATTAAAGGTATCAGCAACAGATCAAGCTTTTAAAGAGCCTGGTGGCAGGACAAACACTCTTACAAACTGTATCTGTATGATTTAGACATTCTAAAGAGCAAATCCCAGAAACACACTTAGGCCAATTCTTCAGTGTCTTGTTACCTTACATACATATGTACCCATCATATCGTAGAGTAAAGGAAAACAAAACCTGCCAACACAACAGCACATAAACAACTCAGTTACACTTTGCGGCATTGGACAAACACAACTAACTGAAACTGAGACTGAGGCTACGGCTGAGCAGGACCTGAGGTCGAGTCAAAGGATGCTTTGGCATAGCTCTGGCCGGAGGCACAGCTGTGCTTGACATTTGGCTCTGGCTGGCAACTTTGGCTGGAAACATGGCTACACTGGTGTGTGGAGGTCGCTCAGGGACAAAAGGATTTCAATTGTTTATATTCTTAAACCATAAAGTTTAAACCAGAAAGTATATGGAATGTAGGCGCATCCAGTGAAATCTGAAACCAAGAAGAACCCAAGTCCGTGGATAGACAAGGCAATTTAGCAAGTTCCAGCTGAGATTTTTATTTTAAGAATATTTATGTTGTTATTTATTAAAGGTTGAATTTATTTGTCATGTTTAGTGTTGAAGCTGAAGCAGTCTGACCTGCTACACAGCTGATGACCCCTTGGAACGGCCTAACCGATTGTTCTGAGGCTTTTGCCACCTTGATACCAATGAAATGTAAACCCTTCGGTTTGGATACTTGTGTGGCCTTGTCACCAGGCTTTTAACGCCCCAAAAATCAATCAAAATCATGCTGAAATGCTAGAAAAGATTCTTGTCTTCTGCCACGAGTCTGAGGCGTTTCATACCCAAAACATTAATCAAAATGTTAGGAGTCGATTCACACGAAGTATTAAAATTTTTTGGTCCCCCACTGATGTCAACACAACGAGTAACGTTTAAATACCTTCGTGAATAGACGACTTACGTACGGCAATGTGATCGAGGAGTCTACAACCTTTTCAAAGCCATTCCGTAGAATTTTCGACGATTCTGATGCCGTGATTCCATTAAAAAACTCAAATTTTCAGGCAAACTTCTTGCTGAATTCTTCTCCTTGATAAAAATTCTGAAGATAAACCTAAACAAACATCTGTTAACGATATTGGATGTAGAGCTTTAGCCTTATAATACACTCTACATCCGATCGATAATTTAATAATGCATTGCTCTGTCTCCTACTGGGACCATTTGTATCCCCATCCAGTCTTCGGATGTCTTTTAGTACTAAGGATCCACCTGGTCTAAGTGGAACTACCATTAGGAGCTCAACCGATCTATCTATCGATCTTTAAGACTCAATTTCTGAAGCGTATTTGGTAAGAATAGTCTTACGAGTTTCTAGATTAAATCATCGAAAAGTTTTGTGTACCCTGAAGTCATTAGAAAATAATCTTTACACTGTATTCATTAAAACCATATTGAAAGTACTCAAGACCCGCCTCTGTCTACTGAAATCGTAAGCGACTTAGAGAAGAGCCAACATATCGATAGCTCAGTTGTCTTATATCCCCCACTTGGCAACAAAATAGTATTTTAATTTTCTTTTGTACATCAACAAAACAAAAAACTGAGCATTGGAAAATTTTTATGAGAGACTGTTAATTGAAAGTCACTTAACGAGTAATTGCACGAAGCATAATAAACTGATTCGCTTAAGTGAAAAGTCCATTAAATTTTATACTCCACATAAACGGTGGAGACAATATTTTCTAGGGTATTTTCGCTTTGCCTGAGTCACTCTAAAGTTTCTTCTTCACTTCACCACTTGGTTGATGTTTTTTTGGTTGTGTTGTGCCCTTTGGCTGTAGAACCACACTTGGCTCCAGCAGGGGGGCAATGGCGCCTCACTGACTTCCTGGGCCTTCGTCTTTGCCGCTTAAATTCACAAAACATGAACCGCAGCAAACTTTAACTTTTACCATCCGGCTTGTTAATATTTTTATGCTCTGAGTCAGAGCTGGGGCTGGGGGAGAGACAATGTCATTCGATTGGACGTCAGACACCTTCAATGCCATTTAATATTTTTGGGTCTCAAAACAACCCATGGACCATGGACCAAGGACAAAAGCCAATGGGATGGTACAATTGACTCGTTTGCATGCCTGTAACTCAATAACATCGTTTTGGGTTGACAAAGTGATAAAATCAGCAAAATGGCAAACAACTGGTTCACTGGAGCGTGTAACAGGGGTGCCTGGGTGCGTGGGAGTGTGTGAATACGCTGTCATACGGCTTTGTTTCTATATAACATTATTTATCTGCATATGTGGCACATATTGGCAATTATGGCCTGCCGCCAGAAAGTAGGCAATGATGTTTTTTGTGTTGCCTGCATTTTTACTACATAGTACAGTTGTGTAACATCTAATTATGGTCAACGGCAAGAGGCCAGCTATTGGTATTAGATCGTAAAAAAAGCATCCAATAAATGACAAACATAATTAATAACTTAGGAGAGATTTAAGCTATTTACAATCCCCCTTGACGTTAGATAATACTAAAATGTGGCAGCAAGTCAAGTGTATGGGAATATTCAAAGAGTAAGCTTACTATGCTTAGAAATAACTTCTTTATATAACTTATAATAACTTTTTAAGTAACTTTTTAAAGTAATTCTAGACTTCGCCTTGTGTGGTTTCTTTTGTTGGTCCCTTCGTTAAGTTCTTGGCTGCACGAAACCTGCTTAGTCGATTACATTTTTAATCGACAGCTCGCATATTTTTTTCTCTTCTCTTTTCAATTGCGGACTCATAATTGCTTCTTAGACAATGGAATCTTTTGAGCTACCACGCTATACCCTGCCTTATGAGAAACTTTGGGAAAGCCACTCTAGTTCTTTTAGTTCCACCAGTTACCAGGCTAATCCATAGCCGTTACCTGCCTTCTGGCATTCTCACTTCCACTGTTTAGTGGAAGTGTCTAGTAGGCTCACAAAATACTCCAGAAAGAAAGAGTTTCCTAGGCAAACGCGTCTATGAATTTCCATATCTAATGCATAAAAAAGTCGAAAACTCGTAGTTTTACGAGCCAATTAATAATTGCAAATTAAAAAATATGCGGTGATAGAAATAAAGTTTTTTCTAACCAAAGCAAAATATAGAAAATATAAGCGACACTTATGATAATTAAGAGCAAATTGCAGTTCAAATTGTTAACTATGTGCTTGGTACTTACAAAATCCTTAATTGATTGCCCGGAGGAAAGAACCGGTTCGGCAGCAGTGACAATTTATTGTCATCCAAATATCTGCAGAGCGGGAAAAAGAGAAAAATGAAAAACAGTAACGAAAACCAAGGCCATGCGTGGCCATTTCCCAGTATCGGTATCGATATCAGCAAACAGCATCAGCAACAGCATCAACACCAATAACAATAACAACAAATGCGAGTAAATTAAGTGCACATAAATAATAAGACTTAATTAAGAGTTATATGTGCCCCGCACAACACAAACAACACAAGTGCGAGCTTATTTATGTGCGTGCGTCGCCATGACGACGAAACTGTACTTACAGGGTCTTCAACGGAATGGCGGCCAGGCGATCAAATGCATGCGGTTCTATATCGCGAATCGCACAGAACTTCAGCACACTGTTTGCCAGAGTTGACAATGCCCGCGAGAGGAAAAAACGAAAACGAAAAAGCACACGCATATGTATGAGTATTGTTTGACTTGTGTGAGGGTGGCCTAAGAAATATGAAAACTTAGACTTAATAAATATAAAATTCAATTGAAAACTTCCCACAATGCTAGCGGCAAACTTTTCAACATAAAAGCAAAGCGGAACCGCCATCACCAACAATACAGAGAGACAAAGATGCGAAATTATTATTAAGTATACGGTACACACCTATGTATGTTGCGACTGAAAGTCATATAAATAAAACCGTCAACTACAATACGCAACAGATGCATACATGCCTAAGGGGTTATTTAAAAATCATATTCTGAAATTAAATTCTTTCTTTTAAATATAATCAACAGATTTTAGGAGAGTCGAAGGCCCCAGCAGCTAGCACTCGCTTTAAGTAAATTAAGTGTAGTATTTAATACTGGATTTAATATGATAAAATAAATAAATATAGATTTTGAGAAGTGACTTTCACTTGAAATTGCCCTATTAGAAAATGATGCTAAATCATAGATCTAATCGATTGGATATATAAAACTACAGCTTTCGTTGTTGTTACTATTCGTAGGCTCTAAGAAAATTGTAAAAATTAATAAATTTATTCAAATTAAATATCATTATAGGCAGAATTTACCGGAGATAAATTTAATATTATATATTTATTTATAGGATAAGTCTGAATTCTAAATAGCTAATTGAGTGTCCACTGTACAAATTAATAATAAAAATTAATGAACATGAATTAAAAAAAAGGTAAAATTAAAAATAAAGATATAAATAAGTATACACACAATAAAAAATAAACAAACAAAAAAATAACAACTACAATTAACATATCAAAAATGGTAAAAGAAAACATTATAATAAAACTTATAAATTGAATAATAATCAAGCCGAATTAATTTAAATAGAAATATTATTAAGGCAACTATAATAATAAATCTATAATTAATAAATGTTAAAGACCGACAGCTTTAAGACGCCTCCTAATACAAAAAAAAAAAAAAATTTAAATAAAATACCATAAAAACAACAAAAAATAATAATAAAAGTAGTAAAAGTAAAAATAATTTTTGTAAATATTAATTTTTTAAAACCATAAAAATAGAAATAATAATACAAAAAACGAAGGATTAAAAAACCTTTAATTAAAATATTTCAAATATATAATAAATAAAAATATTAATTAATTAATATATAAATTAAAAAAAAAAAAAAAACAAGAAATAATACAAATAAATAAATAATAAATTAAAATTTTGTCTTTATCCATTATTTTATTTATTGTTTTTTTCTCTTAAAAATTTGATAACTAGATTTCGTTATTTTTAAAAGTCAAATGCGATTAGATTAAAGTCCAGGTCAGTGTTGAGCAACTTAATTTTATATTCTCAAAGCTCTTATATTTAAAATCAAGACTTTATATACCTAGCAAAGCAGGTGTCCTTCGTAAAGCCAACCCACTAAAAACATGTAAAAAAATCTATAGATATGAATATTCGGCCCCTAAGGACTACGAGTAACGAATATTGCGCCTGGGCCTGTGAGCTGTGCTATTATTTAAATTTATATCTTTAGTAGCAGTTGTTAAAGGTCAGTTTTAATCTTTTTGAAAAGTCAGTGAAATGTGATTTTTGTGAGACCAGTTAATTTGGCTGGTATAAAAGCCGAATTCGGTTTTTATTAAATTTTCTGCAAGCTCAAAAACAAATGGAAAACATCTTTTTGTTTATATTTTTAGATTTCAATCTTCCAACATGGCGTGTGTGTATCCGCCCACTCCTTATACTGTGGACTCGCTGACTGCTTTGGCTACATGGTGAGCAATTGCTTTTGTTGGCCTGCAGACATTTTGGCTTTCCACGCTAAACTGCTCTTCCACCCACGATAAAATCTTATGGCCGCTTGGCTCATCGGCACTTGGACCGGCTTCTCGCATTCACATGTCACTGTTTGGCACGTAAACAAGTTTGGTGGATGGATGGACATGATGAGTTTTTAAGCAGCATGACGGATTTGTTGAACGCACCAATGGTGATTGTCTTGTCCTTGACATTATATTTTTCACACTTCATGCTTGGCATTCGGCGACGCCGGGCCCTATGTCTGCCTACCAGCCTATCTGTCTGTCTGTTTAAGGAAAGTTATTCAGCTTTTGCTGTCTTAAGTGACACTGGAATGTTGTTTGGCTCACTGGCACACAAACTGCATCAACCTCACCCCTGTAATTTCCCCCATCATTCATCCTTCGACTGTTCTTCGAATTTGTTTGCAATTTGCTTTTTACGCAGCCAGGCAACCAGCTGTCCAGACGACCAACCAACTAGCATGTGGCTCACTGATGCATAAACGACACACAGCTTGACGCTAATATCCCCGTTCGTTAGATTGCTATCCGGTTGGCTGTTGGCTAAAATTTTAAGCATTTTCCTTATGCCCCTCTTGTGTGCTTATATTACACTTTTAATTAATAAAAATGGTTGGTTGCTTCAAACTTACAGACTCTCCACTTGAGGCAGGGTAACGAAGAAGGTAGCGGTAATAACATCGAAGCTGTTGCCGGTCAGATCGCTAAAAGTACAGGATACAACAAGGCATTGTTTTAGTGAGTCTATCAAAATAACTTTTTTAATAATAATTAATTTTAAATTTAATCTTAAATAATTTAAAATTGCAGTTAAATTAATTGCTGTGGTAAAATAGCGTTGTGTTTATTGCCTTCATGTGTTAAGTAAATGGAAAACATGGTAAGCACAGCTGTGTGCTGTTTCATTTCCAGTGTTCTCTCACATAAACTTAACATTCTTTTTCCCACTACATTAATAGATTGATATTAAATATTAACCAACTTTTCGTTTCTGCCTCAAAATATTTATCAACTCAGCTTTTCTTTTTAAAAAAAGATCTTTAAATATTTTATGTATTTCTCTAGTGGTGTAGTGATAACTCTGCCTCCTCTTCTAAGTTATATACTAATCCTTATAATACTTAAAATATTTCTATTAAAAAACAAAAAACAGAAACAAATACTTCCTATCAAATAAAGCATATAAATTCCAGCTCATCTACCTGTGTGAGGTCATACATATCAGAACCTTTAAAAGTCATACGGCTGTAACTTTTGTCTTCGACCTTTTTAGCTACTATACCATATAGCTGTCAGGAACTGATATTATCTGTATAGCCACGCCAGAAAAAAAGCCGCTCCATAAAGAAATATGAATTTTAACCTTTGCTATTCGCAGAATTCCCTAAATCCTTCCCTTACATTTTTTTTTTTTTTTTTGGGGATTCTTTGTATTGTGTCGAATATAATTTTAACTGAAATATGTTCTACTGCATGAATATTTCAAAAATTATCTTGAGACTGACGAAGTAAAGACGAAAACATAATATATAAATAAGAGCTAAGGAAATTAAGTTGCAAAGAGATCTACTAAAATAGAAAGACAAACGAAGGCTAAGAAAAGAGTTACTTCTGTAAACCCAACTGTACTTACAGTGTGACCATATTTTGGGCGGGCAAGATCTGAGGCAGAGCAGTCAGCTGCTGGAAACGGCACAGAATCTCATCACCACGGCAGGGGCAACTAAATGTTTCATTGCGCCAATCTGTAAAAAGCATCGCAGTATACAAACTTAGATATATTGAGGGAAACTTTCTATATAAAGAAACATTTATATGGATTTTGTTTAAATTACTCGTTAAATTTGATTTGCACTTTTTATTAGAGTTTTTTCAATTAACGTCAGGGCAGCTTTAATTGAAAACTTTTAATTTATGGCATTTGGCTTGGGTAAATTCGTATGCTTGCATTAACATGATTCTTGTTTTTATAGCCAAGCACAAGCAAATCCAGAGACATTACCACAAATACATGCTGCCGCTAGATGGCGCCGCGCACTCATTATGCGCGCGTTGGGAGGGAGATTGATGCCCTTTAATTGCTTTTTTGACCTTCTGGTTTACTCACAACAGTCGCCAATCGGTACGTCATCGTGACGTCCGTAGGGTTGCTTGCGGTATAAATGATCCCAGTACTTGGCGTCCACCTCGTTCACGCAGTTCCACTCATCGGAGCCATCATCGCAGTCGACGCTGCCGTCACAATTGGCGCGCTGTAGGACGCACTGTGCAGTGGTGTTGCAATGGAAGTAGCCAGCTGGGCAAATATCCTTAGCATCGGGTGGCAGGATGGCATTGCCATCGCCAAGGCCAAGGCCACCGCCGCCGACGCTGCCACCGCCGCTGCTGACACTGTTTTTACGCCAGGCGGAGGTTGCATCGCCTTGCTCCAGTGCAACACTTGATAAAGGCTCTAAAGATGTTAATGTTGGCGAAACTGGTGTCCCGCGGGTGACACTGGACGCTGTATGGCTCCTCGCTGATGCCGTTGCGCAGAGCATCAACCACATGATAGGATATGCTGTACAAAAAGGAACAAAAAAAGCAGAAAACTGATTATACTGATTGCTTTTGCGATTCCTTTTTTGCAGGCACAAATATTGTTCAAATGATTCAAATGATAGAGGTAGCGGGTCTGTCTATGGAATTTTTTTAATTACATATTTTTTATTTAGATACTTTAGGCCAAGTATATCGCCAACACAAGGCTCTGCAAGTCCATTGGAACCTATTCCGCAAGCAGTTACCGCCTGCTACATGGCAACACTGTGTTAAGCAAGCTGCGCCATTAAGCTTGTGTTTGGCAGCCAGAAGAACCTTGTGCTCAAGTGGAACTACAATAAGAAAAAAAAATTCCACTTGCAATTGGACTTGTAACGTTGCCACGAATCACTCATGGTTAGCTGATCTATGTATGAAGCATTGCTCTCCGCTAAATCGTTCAAAGCATTTATCATTTCCAACTATAGCTGCTCAATGTGTAATGTGCACGGCAGTCTTCCTCACCAGCTCGAGGATGCAATAAAGATTGTTTGCAATAAAAATTATGAACACTACATTTGGGACACTGTGCAATGGAGCGTGAAATCGCCGCCCGCTGCCAATCGAGAGACGCTTCCGCTCCATCCGCGCCCCAATGACCATCGACGACTTGGTGGCCAGCAACTGCTCTACTGGCTGGGTGGCCAGATGAGTGGGACGCCAATACAAGTGCACACAAATAAATGTAAATCAACAACGCAATCAGAATCAAGAGAACGGATAACAACAACACAGACTGCAAAATAAATTAAATAAAGATGAAAGCAAAATGACTTAATTTGTGTTCTCTGGTGGGCATTGGATATCGATATAATTGAGATACGAGGCTCCCACAGATGCTTGCATAAAGAAATAATTACATGGGCATCTACCACAGGCCCAATGCTGGGCCATTGTCAAAAGTCAAATGCATATCGATGTGTTTCTATGATGTCTGTGTGATGTTATCAATCCTCTTGAAAATTAAGCGTTCTTGTAGGAAGCGTATAGGGTGCAGGCTAAATAAAACGCCAACGTACATAACATAATATATTCAAGTGGCTCCGTAACCACACCAGGCCATGGGGCGACGTCTATACTTAACGGCAGCCAGCCGTTTAGTAGCCTGGAGACTGTAGAGCATTTTAGATGACAGCTAATAAAAGCATGGATATATCTTTAGTAAACGAACTCTTGTGGGCCATAAAACAGAAATGAAATTAGGGAGAAGTCAATAGAAGAATTCTTGTTTGAAGAATAAGTTTTCACGATCCTTAGGCTTTTACAGCCGATCAATAGATCTGGTTTTGGATAAAGAAGCAAACGCCTGGATGAACAACTGTATCATGATACTCTGCCTGGCTTTGGCGGGCTAATAAACCCATTGGCTGGGTGTCGTTGTTAAGCCACTTACACATACTGCGCTTTATACTTCAGCGTTCCATAAAAAAAAAAAAACAAATAAAAAATATATTTCAGGTTGTTCAAGATTTATCTTATAAATGTAGAAACTTGCAAGAAGATTTCTCCAATACTTTTCTACTTTGAATAAATCTAAAAAAGTTGGCCACCTACAAGGCGCATGTGGACCCCACTGGCAAGCTTAAGCTGTTACAAAGCACAAAACATGTAAGTTTAGAAGCAGCCAACGCAAGGAAGCACTATGAAGAATGAAGAGGACATAGTACAATGGAAGCAACAATGCTGCCTGCCATAAGGAAGCCAAAGGAGAAACCGTAGTCAAGGCATTGCAATTACCAATGGCCGGGCAAAGATGATGGCGGACAGCGGACGACCACAGGGAAGTCAACTGCCCTGCTGCACTGTATTAGAGCGTAATTAAAAACGCAACGACTCAGGCTCCGATTCCTAAGCCCCAAGCAGGCGGGCTGAAAGGACATTGCATTTGCCACGTGCAGCTAATGCCCGCAAATGCCACAATGAGAGTTTAGAAGGTCAACACCGGTCCTTTCTCACTGGCTGTAAATAACCACTATGTGGGTGGATGTGGCCAGGAGCTGTGCTCCAAAGACGTTTGTCAACACATTTGCGACAAATTGAAATGTTTGATGGCTGTTGCTGCCGGTGCGTGGTGCTTGCTGTTTGCTACTTCAAGCTGATGCCATTTCTGTCTTGATTGATGATCCAGCAGGACTAAGCTGTCCATGTCATGCACTGTGTGAGAGCGGCAACACTTCACTGCAATGCCGGCTTCTCCTCTATACGCAAATGTAAAGAGAATAGAGAATTAAAAAAACAAAATCGTTTTTTTCAATTTATCAAGAAGTTTGCCAGAGACAACACGGACCATTTTCCATTATAAATGTCAATCAACTGCGCCTATTATGGGCCCACCGATCACACACACACACACACCCAATCACTTCTACATTTATCCTCTAGCTTTAGAGTATGAAGGAAATTTTTATTGGCCCATTTATCCTAGTTCCAAAGGTAATGATGAGGTTACTTTGCATTTAAGCGGAAGTTCCAAATCTCTCTACCCTTCTCTCATCAAAAGTGGTGCTAAAGTTAATGATATGTTTACTACACACACACACACACAGGTGTAGAGACGTTCGCTGGCAAAGTCGGAGCTCTCGCTAATGAAATTATTAGTACAGTAAAGCACGGCTAACGCCACCCATACAAACGCACAAACAACACATTACCGTTGCGGTTCCCGTTTCCGTTCCCCCATCTACTCGTTCGCACACCAATCAACCATATTAATAGACATTCAGGCATATTGAGTTTTTGGCGTTCAAGTTGCCCGACAATTAGCAGTGGCAATAGCAACAGCAACAACAATAACAAACACTCGGCTCCCCACTTCCATTGTTCCAGTTCCATTATTATCGCCAAGCTGAACGCTCTCTTATTTATATCCATTTAAAACAACACTGGACAACACTGGACAACACTGGACAACACTGGACAGCCGCGTTTAAGTAACCAGAGACATCTCTACACATATGCTGCAGTGAAACATAAACTAATAATAATTAATTGATATATTTCCCGTTATAATGGATTGCCATTTGAGACCACCAAAGGAAGTGAGTTGTGTGAAAAACAATTTCATAGTTCATGATCAAACAATCAATAAAATTCAAAGACAAAATATCAATTTCCAACAGGACAAATCGCCATCCGGAGGTAAATCAATAAATTAAAAGAGAAAATTCCATTTATATTACTTTTAATAAAGTCTTTCTCCTTGAAATCCGCTTTATTTAAACATTCATTAGCCAAAGTTGTCAAAACCGCTTTAAAACACTAGACACCTGCCAAGCTAAGCCGAGCTTACCTCTCACCACATGAGTAACCTGTTTATTGCAAACTATATAGTAAAAACGTCTTGCGCACCCCACATTCTCTTCAATTGAATGCGCTTCGTTCATCTAGCTAAAGTGGTGTGCAAATAGAAAAGCATTTTCTTGCTGCCTAGTGTTATTAAAGCAAATACCTGGACCAGAGCACCTTAGTACCAAAAAACTACGCACCAATATAAAACCCCTCGCTGCCCCTTATCAGCTTTTTACCTCTCTCTCTCTCTTTCTAAAGCAGAAGAAGTAACAAAACAAAATAACAGCAGCAAAGAAAATAAAGAAATACGCAAAACTTTCTTGTTCATTTCTTATAAATAGCAACAGCACTAGAGAGATCGGGAAAGTGGGAAGCAGAACACCAGGGGGGGCACACAGGATTGGTATGTAAACAGCTTTGTTGTTATTGTGTTAGATTTTCAGTTCTTCAATAACATGTCTTTATGCTCAACAGCGATATTGAATAAAACAAAAGAAATAATTTATTATCACCTTTGAGTTGTTTTTGAAATTAAAATATTAAAAAACAATTTTCCTACATCTCTGGAAAATTTAAAAAAATTAAATTTATAACCTAAGATGACTGGTATAACAGCTATAAGGTATACAGGTGCAATCAAAAGATGAATTTGCACAGTCATCTTCACTAAATCATCTTAAAACTCGCTTCAAATGGCAATAAAAACAACAGAGATTTGTATGCCTCTAAAGTTTTCCGATCCGGACCAGTATATATATAACCTTAGACGTCTATCTCATAAGCACGTAGTAAATTTGAGTATCAGTCAACCTAAATATAACCTTTAACGTCGTAGCTTGATTATAGATTTCTCATTCGTTCATGTTTAATATTTTCTTCAACCTTTGCGTTACCCCAACATTTGCCAAAGGCCCCTTTTTAAACATTGAAATATTACAATATTTACAAGAAAAATTCGAAAATCTATTATAATTGGATCATTTATGACGGGCATACCCTAAACTAATGATGGCTATGGCATTTTCTTGGATTAGGGACTCGGACAAGTGTTGATAAACGACAAGTGATTACATAGGTCGACCGATTATTCATCAACCTTATTGCATCACTTAAATAATCGTTATAAATTATGCAAATTTTTGTGCAAGCTTTCCATATTAATGATCTGCCCTTAACTATACGTACGCATGTATATCCAATCATCCATGTGTGTATAAAGCAGTAAGATTCCAATCTGCCCCATCTTAACCCAGCCGAAACCCTATCAGACGGCTGACATGACGTCAGGCCATCACACACCCCTGCCCCAGCCGTTCCATTCCGTTTCGTTCATCGATGATGATCTATCAACAATGACCCCACATATTAGAGCCTCCAAGCAGCGGATGGGCAACAACATTTTCAGCATATTAAACAAAAGAGATTTGTTTTCCTTTTTGTTTTAGCAAACAGAGCAAAGAAAATCAAACTTTGCCAACTGAGCCAATTGATTGTGAGACATTCCAAACTTTTTATTCACTCTGCGCCACTGTGGCACACTGGTCCAGCCTCTGTGCTTGCGTTTTAGATTCCATTTGCGTTTGCGTTTTAGATTGCTGTTTTGAGGTTGGCGTCAGTTTGTGCTCTTCGGCTGGAATCATTGCTGCACACGGAATTCTTATATTCCAAAAACAAAGAGAGAGAAATACAAATTCCAAATGCTAGACAACATTTTAAAAGTTATTCCCGATTTGGGGTGGGGCAATGGCTACTAACAATGCTGTAAACAAGCGAACTCATCTGACATGCCCGGCCAGACACTGAGGCCGTAATGAAAATTAAGTAAAAACCTCATGATATACAGAAATGAGTTGGGCGAGAGCTGATCCGACCGAGCAAATACCTGCCTTAGTCTTTTGTTGAACTCTTGTTGGTGTTTCTATTAAATTAATTTCATAACTGAACTCTTTAGCTGCCACTTGTCCCAGACGGATAATGGCGCCTTGGCCACAGCTATTGTGTTGTCCCCCCGCTGCCCAGGCAAATCAATGATGGTGGCCACAGAAATTTTTTCATTCCACAAGTTTAATTACTTCTGATCGACCCGATTGGGCGGTTAATTCATCATGCGAATGATAATCGCAGGCTGCGTAAGTCAATAGCCCTGTTAGGTGTAAGTTGACCCCACTGATGGCAACCGCATCAACAACAAACCACTTTGACAACAACAAATAAATGTAAATATATTGCCTAATGGGTGGGCGAATAGATTTAGGTTGAAGTGGAATGAGACCGCCATGGGAATGGAACAGGCTGAGGTTGCAGGCCCTGTGCTGAAGTGGACGCTTAACAGTTGGTTCCTGCTCACCGGGGTCGTCTTACTTGTCATATGAATTATACGCTTCAATCAAAGTATTACGCCTGTCATTTTTCATTAACTTAATCGTTCACCAACGGCATATGCAAGAGATTAACCCAAACTTTGCCTACAAAATCAACAGGACTAGGATGCGTATCACGTGCAACTGTCTAGAGCTAGGACGCTGGAGTTTTTAAATAATGTTTAAGTAAAAGCAGGCTGACTAAGTATATTTATTTTACTTGGCATCGGGTTACTATATCATATAGCTACCCAACTGTTCCATGTCAGAGCAGGCCAATTTCAATTTGTTCCATTTTAACTGTATATGGAATAGAAACTTTGGTCACCTATGACGGGTTTTCTTTTTTATAATATGTGTTTTCTTTTTTATACCAAAGGAGGGTCAGAGGGCACAGAGACGACGGCACCCAGTCTAACTGAATATGTAAATAAAATAACACATCGGTCGGAGCTTTTGGTTTTCTGAGTAAACACTCATTTGTGGCTAGGACCGCATCGGGCGTCAATTGGGGATTGTTGTTTAGGTTTTTATACTTAATGCTCTTTATGTGGTTTTTACCAAAAGTCAGAGGACACCAACAATGACAGCTAGGCGACTGCTCACATGTTAATTAAAAAGCAAGCACCAGCAGCAGTTAATTATGAGGCCGCCCCCATTGTTCTTTCCGCAAGACAATGTCAATATGAATGGAAATACCAAATACCAAATGTAGTTATTCAAGAATTTCATAAAGCTGTTTGAAAAGATGAAATTGAGAAGCCTAACAAGTGGACGTTGTCGTAATTCCGCAAATGGCCTCTGCCTCGCAGCCAATTCTATTATTTAAATTCAAGTGTGGAAATAATAAAGCAAAATCTATTGATGAAAATGCTTGTGTTTCTTTGAAAAAATTATCACGAATGAATCCCAGAAATAAGTCAGCAGGAGCCAGTAGTTAAATACAATCAAGTCGATGGGTCCTGCCAACAAAATTGCCCTCTTGCCTTAAGAATTTTTGGTTGGTTGCCATGCCTAGCTCGCTTTTGAAACAACTGTACTTCACTTGAAACACCATGAGGCGCACATAGCACAGAAACACTCGCTCCACTCATGGCTTCGGAGCGGCTAACCAAAACCACAACTTATAACAACATTCTTTCCTCACCGCATCAAAACACAAACGAAGTTTTAATTAGTTTTGTTCATTTTAATGGAATTTAAAAAATAAAAGATTATCAATTCGTCTGTATGTTTCTCAACTTTTGTTTTATTTACTGCAGAGTTGTGACATTTTTAAACTGATTTAAGAAGATTTCTCTATGAATGTTAGTGCATAACGAACTAGCAAACCTTACATTTGAATTGCAGAACCAGACAGCTAGTCAGTTGCCATGCTACCTGCTCCATCAACTGCATATGAAGCTGTCTGGTATCGTTGTTGAAACAACGGAATCAGTACATCCGAAAGGAAATTATCTGGTAATAAAAAAAATGAATTTGTTTGTTTATTCTAGACTTCAGGAGACAAGACCTCATATGGATAGATAAACAAATAGCTGAGTAAAGAAAAAATCTCAGACTAACCATAATAGCTAAGCTAAGTGAAGCAATTACTAAGGCTACAAAGGTCAACGAACCACTATGTATGCGGCTAATGGTTGTTTTTTTTTTATGTAGCAGCCAACAAATCTCACATTTGTCAGCTACCTACAAGTTCGTTTGTAGTTTTTTTGCTCTGCTACTCATGAATTCTTGTGACGCCGTTTTTCCTGCCTGAACTTGAAGGAAAATGACACATTACGATTAAAACCAACACTGTGTCAACACTCCACACACTTTTCACACTCACTCAGTGATTCAATGGATCCATCAAACATTTGAGGACTAAAAACAAGAAAAAAAAAAAGCGGCAAGAAAAACATAAAGACCCAGCACTTAGCCTTAGCAGCTTCCCATGTAACATGCTCATTTGGAAAAGTAAAAGTAAAAAACCATTATAGTTACGCATCGCTTTCGGACTCCCGGACTTGGTCGTCGGCCAAGCATCTTCTAATGACGCGTAACCTTTTAGCATGTTATGACATTTGTCCTTGCCCAACATTTCAATTATCCGTCCTTTCAAAAGCCATAATAATAACAAAAAACACCAAAAAAAAAGAAAAGTTAAGTAAAAGCGCCCAAAAGTATACTTCTGATCAACTTAAAAACTGCGCCTACACACAAGCAGGCAGGATGAGGAAGGACTGGCAATGGGGATGGGCAGGACAAACTTTAGAGCGGCAACAATTTCACTTGATTTTTGAATATGCTGTACGGTAGCCGGATATGTATAGAGATGAGGATGAGAGTGTGGATACGGATATGGCTACAGCAACTACGCCATTAATAGCGGAACTGTGCAAAATACAAAACCGGACAATAAATAATGATTGTCAGTATTCAAATTACAAAAGGAGCCGGGCAGGCAGTGCTAGAGAGGCTACCAGGGCAGGGTAGGGCGAATTCTATACGCTTAACTTGTTTGCAATACACACACAGGGGCACACAGGGGCGCACACAGGGGCGCACACAGGAGCACCCATATCATCATCATCATCATTATAGCCGCCGCGGGCGACACACGCTTAAATGGAAAATCGGAATCCGGGTCGCTTGTCTTCGATTGCCAGGCTTTGGATGGGGTAAAGGACGTTCAGTCTTGGACTCTGGACAACTGGCTAGTTATTATGCATGGCAAGCACATATTTTGACTGCTGCGAATTACTATTTATTTATATTTTGCCTGTTTGGTTTAAACGGGAAGGCCGGCTTCACCAAAGCATCGTTTTACATTAGAAGTCAAACGTGTTCTCATGCGGAAAGCAGGAAGAGTCTATTGTGTATTGGTTGGTGAAATGTATTTTGGGCAAGTGTGATCCCTAAGGAAAAACCCATTCCCCCTTGCTTTGAATTCTTACCTTAATTGCCCGTATGTTTATTACGGTTGCTTTTATTCGATGTATCAAGCTTGAAAACCTTCCAGTACTTATAGGAAAACTGCTTACTTGTCAACTGCCTTACACAAGGAAACTGCTTCTTACGAGGCAATGGCTTAATGATATGACAGCTATATGAACTATTGCTGCCATCAGCAGTGGGCAATCGTAAAGCAAACTGCTAGTCAAACAGACAGATAAGGTTCTAGCAACTCCCCATGTAATTTTGATTATATTTCAAGCTTCTTATAAAGAAGGAATTGCATACTTAAGCCTCCTAGAGACTTTTTCTTAAATTTCTTAATTATATCAAAGATCGCAGATCCTTCCAGAGAACGTTGCAATTAACTTACATCCAATACAGCCTTGGCCCAACCTCTCACTTCGACAATCGCAGGAAAAATGAAATTTAAGCGAGCCGCTTCAGGCTGCTCAGACGTTGTCGCCCACCTAGCTTAGATCTGTTTTGGCTAAATCATTTGTAACCCCGAGCTTTGTTCCTAACAAATTCTCATCAGACATTCGAGAGAAATATGTTAATCCTGTCCAAGAACATAAGTTTATGATATGTGGCGTCTGTGGAAGCCATCTTGCTCACGTTAACGATGTATTGTCCGCGTCCTGTAATTTAAATTCAAAACACTTCCCCTACACCTTACATCCTGTGTGCTAATGTGCTCGCATCTCTTGTAACATTAGCACAGAAGGTAGTCGGATTTTCAATTTCCAGTCACAACAACCCATTTGATATAAATTAAAATTGTAATTTGCATATTAATTTACGATGCTGCACTTGGGAGTGGAGGTTGTGTGCATTAGACACAAATTAAATGGATAACCGGGTGCGGAAGCCTTTGGTCCTGCCACAGGTCCTTCTATTAAATGCCCTTCAAACCTGGGTTTGCAGTATTTGAGATTTATTAACTCCAACGTCCGGAGCCCTGGCAACAGCTTTAAGTAGGAGCGTCTGTTACTCTTGTGGTTGCCGAGGGTAACAAAGGGTCTGGCGGGCTTGGCGGGTCCAGCCCATTGAACCGCGCTCGTCTCGGAGCGTGCCCTGTAGCCATGGCAAAAAGTTCTGTTGTTAATTGTTGCCGCTTGAGCTGCCCGCAGCTTATGCTAATCCTGCGGCTTACAACATAGCACTGTTTATGCCCGGACGCGCTCTACGGACAACATTAGATTAGACTTGGATGCGACAGACAGTACCACCCCGTTTGGTTAACTGACAACCCAGTCGCTTGTAGAGTAACTGGCAATATTCTTAAATTGGTCAGCCCAACAATCGCTAGCGAGGTAAGAGCTTGGAGGGACCGCACTCGGCAGTGGGGTGTAGGTTTTACCTGTCAATCATTAAGATGGGCCTACACTAGACTCTTAGTTGCTATCTGTTTATGGATTATGGACACAGATAATGAGCTGCAACAAGTTGAATGACATAGTAACTGCTGTCGACTTCCAGTGAACCGACGACCGACGACCTCGTAATTAAAATTATTTCATACAGAGTCAGATGGATGAATTGTCTGCAAGCTGGAAACCTTTTAGAAGGAGGAGAAGGCACAATTATAATCGGTCTGCAGATTGCACAGTTAAAGAAAATCCCAGGCTGATACGTAAAAGTGGTGAATCCCCACAGTCGTATGCCTTGTACCTCTAAGATAACATAAAAAAATTTTTCAGAGCAGAAAACTACAAAAAAAAAAAAAAAAACTGGATTCCGCTGCATAATTTAAGAATTTTCCTATAGAATTTCCCATTGGAGTTTCATCCTAACCTATATTTAGTTTGTCTCTGTCATCTATGATCTGACT
>JAWNPV010000291.1:0-24958 GCA_035078785.1 Collessia kirishimana
ACAAATTACTCAGAAAAAGGGAACTTGGACACGAGGCGGCCAGCCAAGGGGTCGGACTGACCCGTGACCAGTGCCGCTGACCAGCGATTGGGTTGGGCCATATGAATCTCCTACAATTTGTCTGCTGCTGTTGCTGCTGCTGCTGCTGCTGCTGGTTTTCCCTTTTTGTCCCTTGACCAAATGACTAAGAAAATTGCTTAGTCAAGCACTTTCCAGGCGTCACTTTTATGTTTTATGACATTTCTGATGCTGCTGCTGCTGGTCCTGCTGCTGCCTTTGGTGTTGCTGTTGCCAGTAGTTTGTCGTCGTTGCTGTTGCTGTTGTTGCTGCTGCTGTTATTATTGTCGTCGTTACTGATGATGCTGCTGCTGTCGTTGTTGTTGCCACATCCCCACATACTATAAGCAGAGCTTAGCTGCTTGGTTAGCGGATTTAAAGATTAAACCTGAAAGGCACAAAGTACAAGGCAAACACAACACAGCACACACACACACACAAACACACACTGCAAGTGCCAATAAATATGTAAGATACTCGGTCCATTGTGCAAGCTCTCTCTGCCTCTCTCTCTCTGCCTCTCTCTCTCCCTCTCTCTGCCTCTGCCGGCACATAAAAGAAAGGTAACTTTTGGCAAAAAGGCTTTTTGCCAGGCAAACAAATCCATTTTAATATCCCCTCATGAACATGTCATATCATTTGCTCGACATTAAAACGGCACCAAGCCGACTAGTCTTGACAGTCGGCCAAAAGGTCCATTTTGGCTGTGACTAAGCGGTTTGTGGCAACGCAGGGATTAACTAAATGAATTTGCTGACTTTTATTTTTAATTATTTAAACTGTAAATTAATTTTTACTAATCTGCATTTGTTTATTTTATTTTTTTTTATATCTTTCCAGGTGCGTACTCCGTCCACAATATTTTGTAACCCACTGTGCTGGTCTCCATGGTTTTTTTTCAGACAACAGGTAACTTTAATTAAAAGAGAAATCTCAGTGTCGCTAAACAAGGAAGTCGTGCTTCTGTCTGGTGATTCACAGCTGTCATCATCAGCTGTCAATCTGGCTCTTCCATTCATCGCTTAGCCTTAACCAACACTTTTGTCTACGTTTTAAAAGCGAAACAAATTTTTTTAATATTTTTCCCAAGCAAGAAAAATTTTTAATTTATTTTCTTTAATTATTTAAAATATTTTAACAGAAGAAATCACTAGGGTGACATTAATTTTCCTCAGCAATTTCGCCAAACAATTTCTCATGTAGGTGCACCTCACCTTACAGTGTTTTCCAACACCTAAGACATTGAATTGAGGAGCTGACAACCCTATCAACTCATATTATTTCTTTTTCTCTTTGCTACTAATAATTTAAAATAATTTACTGAGCCAATAGCACCACAATAGGCTGTTGAGGTTGTTACAAATTCCTAGATTCAAGGTCTTGTCTTTGACTTGATAAGGCAAACGTAAACAGTTAAATGCTTGTTTTGTGTTATTCAACACTGCATTAAACAAACAGTGCTTTGCTCCAAGTGATTCTAACAACAGTAGCTAAGCAGGCTAAGTGTAAGTGGTGCAGCAATCAAAAATTCTTTAGAGCAGCGACCCATGGATGTATCTGTAGGATAAATGTTAAAGCCCCACTGCGCTGCTTTAAATGTTTGTTAGAACAACTCTGGTCAGCAATATCTAATGCAAAGAATCCCCAAAGTCTATCGGCTGCCAAACTTTAAGACAACAAAACAACAAAAAAAAAACTTTCTGTAGCCTTTTGTGTCGTTTTTTGTTTAAAGGACACTGAGGACCCTTAAAGTTACAGGCGGTAATCGGCCTGTGTGTGTCTGTGTGTTTTGCTGTTGTAATTTTTGTCTACATTCTCTTAAACAATTGCTACACAGACACACACATTTACGAGCAGCCAGACATGGCATAGAAGACTTGGCCTTTGCTCTACTCCTTTCGCTGCGTCTGGCTCTTTGGAACAACATGTCGGATACGTGTTTTCGGTGTTTCGAGCCAAAAAACTTTGCTACCCACCATAGCCATTGGCCATTGACTGGACTGAACATTTTGTATGCGTGCGTGTTACACAGTTTTTCCTGCTATTGGTGCTGTTGGTGCTTCTTGTGCTGTTTTTCCAGTTTGTCAGCAGAAAAACAGCAGGGGGAGGCAGGACAGACAGGGGCGATGGTGATGGCGATGGCGATGGCGATGAAGATTCGTATTCGTATTGATTAATCTTGTCTTGTCATTAAAATTCTTGCAATATGTCATTTCAAATTGTATTGTTCTCCTCGTGGCATGTCCTTGTCGTCGTCAACGTGGCTGGTTCCTGTTTGATTGTTCGATTGTTCGATTGGCATATGAAATGTGGCAGCAGGAAAAAAAACCAAATAAAAACCAAAAAAACAATTTGAGTCGCAGATACTCAGTGTTGTGCAATCGTCATTGGCTTCATCGCCATCACCAATGCTTGCTGGCATCGTCATCATCATCAACGACAGATTGCTGGTCCTGGTTTTGGTCCTTCGAGGTTGCCATTGCCTCTCACCCATGGCCGTATAAATGGCTCCTGGAATTTCTATAATTTATAGGCTTTGAAAGCAATTTACATTTGTCATTGCCGTCTTGCCTGACTTTATGCCTGTAAATAAATATACAGGAAGAGTCCTGAAAGGACGCCAGTCAAGCGGAACATAAAATCAACAATAACACACACATGTAGAGCGCAGTTGAATATACTCGACCGCACCATACCCAGGTAAATAAATCAAATCTCCAATAATTTATAGGTAAAAAATATAAAAATAAAGCGGGAAAAATTTAGAAAAATTTATGATGTGACTTGAAAAAAATAAATAAAAAAAATCCTTGAAATTCTGCTTTGAATAATTTTGCCAAATGGATTTAGAAATTCATTTTATGGTCTAGAAAAATATTTTTGAGCTACCAACTGCACATCTCCAGCTTTATATACCCTTCCTGGCCTAAATTTCTTGAAGGAAAATAGGAAACATAAAGGCCGCTTGGCAGGGCCATAATGTTATCATTAAGTGAGAATTCTTTTCTCTCGATTGGTTGGTTTGATTTTCTCATCACACATTCAACATGGAACAGCAACATGAATATTTCAGATCAAGCGGCCTCAGCAATTAGTAGAACCCAGTAAAATCGTGAAGCCGACGGGCTGCCTAAAGGTCAGGCCGTGAGTGACATGAACGCTTTGGCTTTAAGCCGTTGGCCAGTCTCGTTGGCCATAATTGAACGGCGCCAATAGCCACATGAAATGGCATCGTTGCCAAAGGTTGAGACCAGGCCAATGGGAATTAGTTTTTGGACATTTTGTGTTGCGTGGCTGTCGATTAAAAGTAAACAAGGCAAGACAAGGCGCAGGGGGATGGCGCATCTGTTGGGCATATAAATATTAATAAATTAAGTGAATAACAGGGCCAGAGGCTGGTGGGTTGGATGGACGCCATGGCAAGCAATAAAGGCGCAAAATTAGCTGTCAATTATGAAAGAAGTCGCAGGGACAACGTTGGGGGCCAGCAAAGATGATGATGATGATGATGCTTTCACGCACGCGATGGCTTACATAGTTCTGGGCATTTCCTTTGCCTTTGCCATTGCCTTTTTCTATTTTTATTATATTTTTCCTTTCGTTTAGCCCAGTTTGCCTTTGCCTTTGCCATTGCCTTTGGCTCAAGGGTGGATAGATGGAAGGGTGGCGGCGACACAACTGTCTACCAACACTTTTCGACTGTCTCAGGCTTCCTGGGCCTCCCTGCTGGCAGTTGGTAAGCTGGTAAATTGCTGTCAATTAGTGTGAAAAGCAATAAATAATGCAGCCACTGCTCTGGCAGCTGGACAAAGGATCTGGCACCCACCAAGGTACAGCGGCACGCACTGTGGTCTCCACTCCACTCAACCAAACTTAACTCAGTGGATTAGTTAATGTGTTTTGAACCTTTGAGCTTTCACATTTGAATATGTTGGGCATGAGATCATCAATGGGGAGGAGTTGCCACCAGTCAGCATGAATAAATTAATGAAAAATCAGCGGTTGAATCCTGTGTGAAGAATGTGAAGGGAAATCCTTGACAGAAGGGTCGTCCTTGGCCGGGGCAGCTTTGTTAATTAGTGTCACAGCAAGACAATGGCATCTTAACCACTGTGCTGGGCGCACATTTACACCTGCCGGCTGATATAGTGTCGCCGCTAAGAGCTACTCAGCCACATTGTTGTCGTCGTTGATGGCAATGGATGGCAACTAGCTTACCTAGTGCGTAACTCTCGTGGCCTTTTGTTCTAAATCGTAATTCTCTTCCACTGTTCTCCACTTGGTTCTGCTCAGGTTTCTGCTTCGTTCTCCTTTGTCTTGGCATCAGCAAACCCAACCAAGTCGACGACGATGATGGCGACCTTTGTTGTGTTTTTTCGCCTCTTTTTTTTTGGGTTGGCAGCTCTTGACGCTGGAAGGTGGCTTTTGTATTTGTATTTTCACCTATTTTATTGACATTTTCACGTGCCCTAAAGGACACGCACGCGTACGCATATGGCAAGGATACGACGTCTGCCAACTGAAGCTAACCAGCATCCCAGGCATCTTGAGCTCCAGACTGTTGGGTTCATTGTTATGGGCCGCATGCTGTAATATGTTATTGTTGGCCAACATTTTTATTGGCGCTTTACAGGTGTTGCGCTGCCATTAAGCCAACTCCAGGCCATTTGGTTAGCCAGGCTGTCTGGCCTGGCTGGACTGCCTGGTCGCCTATGCATCAGAGTTTGATTTGCAGAGATAAAATGCGAAACGAACTTCCCTGATGAAATGGAAAAGTTAAGCAATTGAGTTAGGTGTGGCAGCTGCCTTGTGTAATCGCCTAACTGACCGTCCCGAGTGTCACTTTCCCGGCACTTGCAACCTTTTGTTTTTTTATTTCCCATTTTCCTAAACTTTCTTGACTTTTCAGCAGCTTTGTCATGTACTTTGGCTTGTTGTTACAACTCATTAGTTTCATGTAGCGACTGCTTAGAGCTCCCAGCCAGCCAGCCGATCCACTTGTGCGCCCTTGGAAATCCTTTGATGCAGTCGTAAACTTTACGGCTCTCTCAAGAGTCACTGTGTCTGGGACGCCAACAACGCCAACAACAGCGCTTTCCACCTTATCCAAGGTCTACGGGTAGCCATAGCAATTGTTGTTGATGTTTTGTTGGGTTTTAGGGTCTCGTTGGGTTCCAGTTCTAGTTTTTTTTTTTTCGTCTCCCCGTTTCTAGTCCTGGTCCTGGCTGCCTGTCATAGTGTTGATGACAAGCAGGCGGGCGGTCGGTTTGGTCCATCACAACAGGTCCACGATGCCACCGTTCGACGATACAAAAGGAAAACAAGTCAAGGATCCTTGCCAGACGTGCTTCTGTCCAACAAAAAACAAAAAAAAAAAATGAAAGGGGGACGACTGTCAGTCTGTCCTCCTTTGGTTGGTGGCTCCAACTGCCCTACAACCATCCTTAACCCAATGACAAGAACTCGAACGACCAGGCTCGAGACCAACTACAACTACAACGGCATCAACATCAACATCAAGTGCATACATATGAGTCCGACATGAAATGCGAAATGTGAAAATGTGAAACGTGAAACGTCACGCCCCGGAGTTGCTGCCAAGCATCCTAGACACGGCCATCCTGTGCCGCCGTACAGTTGCCCATTGCAGCCTCTTTGCCACACAGAACTACCGCTCGCGCTCAACAGACTCTTCTCTCCTGCTTGTCCAGTTGTTGTCGTTGTCTCTGGGCCTTCTACTACCTTTGTCTACCTGGTGGCAGTCCGCGCTTCAACCAGTTACCCCTCTCCCCTGCCCTACCTCCCTTCACGTGCGACTCTTGTCCTGTGTTTCGCTGTCGTCTGTCTCGTGTGTACAATTTCTAGTTGGCACAGCGCTTAGCCAACCCATTTAACAACGGGCTTTGCCAGCAAGTAAAGTTATTTGTACATATTTAATGATCTCAGCGGTAGGGCAAGGCTTTAGGGTTAACAACACCTCCCCACCTCTCCACCTTACCTCCTTAAGCTCTGCTCTGCTCTCCTCTCCTTTGCTCTGCTCTGCTGTTATGAGGTGTAATGTGATGTACTGTGGTGTGGTGTGGTGAACGAGGTTCACCAAGGCGTTGGCGGTGGCGTTAACATAGGCATTGATGTTGGTAGGGTTTTCTAGGTCTATGCCCTGGGGGGTTTAGCTGGAGCCCACAATTAGCAGATGTGCATAGTCGGGATTTGCTGGGGAGCTTGCAAGTGTGACTGCCACTGGCCAAGTGAGCCATAAATTCAATGAGGCTTCCAGGGAGCCCACCACATTGGGGTCGACTCACCAACGAAGCGGGTAACTTTAAATGGCTTTCAGGCAAAGGAGACAGCACATTTGCATAATATGTGTGAACACGATAGAAGCTTACTTCAAAGATAATTTCCTTGTATCAGGCACTTGAAGGTTTCTCCTCCTAGGGATAGGCAACACTCTAGGGCTGGCAACCACATGGTTTGCTTGATCTCCAGAGGGGGATAACAATGTGGCTTGACTGTGGTGGCAAGCCCAACCAACTACCCATTAAGTTTTTTGACTGAGAGCCTCTGGTATGACTTTGTACTGCAGGGGCTGCCGTATGAAGTGATTGATTCCTGCAGCTCATTTTGGCAAGCAATTGAGGTAACTGGTTTCATTAACTTAACTAACAAGCTGGCTATGATATTTGTGGATCACCAAGCCATCAGCCAGACACTCAACCATATAGCTGTCATAGAACTACAGTAGCTGTTACCTCAAGTAGATTAAAAAGCGTTTCCAGAAGGACCAACAGGTTTGTCCTGCTGGTCATTCTACCGCCCTAATCTCCGAGCAAAAATCTTCCCACAGGCGCCATTTATTCAGTGGGAAAAGCAGCTTGGAAAAACCTCGCAAACGCCCAGGCAACAGCGTCCACTTCATCAAGGACAAGGCACACGAAGTGTCTGGTTAGTGGGGTGAGACCCCCGCCTTAGACATGCCGCTGAATCCTGCCACGTGTAGCACATAATTTAATTGTCGTTTTCCTTGTTTTTTTTTTTTTGGATTTTTTTTGTCTCGTGCCTTTTACCCTGGTCGGTCTGCTGGCTGCTGGTGGCTGCTGGCTGATCCGCTTCAGTCTGTCACTCAACACAGGCGAAATGGCTTGATTTAGCAATTAGCTGTCGCCTGGCTTATCCGTGTCGCTTGCGGGCTTCCTGACGCCCTTCTGCCCTGGCTCCTTTAACATCCTTCCCTCTCTCTGTGTCTCTTATTCTTTCAATCATCGTCACTGTGGTCATGGTTGGCTGTTAATGAAGTGAGCACAATGGCAAAGTTCATGGAACTGCATTTGCTCGTGGAGTTGGGCGGTTTGTTTAATTTATTTAAATGCCACGTGTCATGCGTGCCATTAAGCATTAAAATCCTATTAAATATAATAGTGCAGTGCAAATAAAATATGTTAATTTGCATATTTTATGCGACAGTGGTCAGGCGGCAGTGGCAGCCTCATCTCTCTCTCTCCCCCTTTGGTTGACCAAGCTAAACCCCTTTGTGCCTTGCCAGGCAACACAACACAAAACAGCAAAACAAAAACAAAAATCCAGAGGGGGAAGCATCCGCAAAATATGCAAATGAAGTGCTTGACACTGACTATTAATACCCTTGTAAGAGCAGCTATCGCAACCGAATCAGAATCATCATTGGCATCATCGGTTGGAGAATGTCGAGTCCCCAGCCGCCGTCCCTAATCGGAGCAACAAGCAACGGATTTATTTATCCCTTTCTCTGCTCCATTCTCTTGCTCTCTCTCTCCCTCTCTCTCGATATCCTTAACCAGAGATTTCCATAATGCAATTGTTTATGCTGCCATTAGGTGGAATCGTTTGTGGAGTTTATTTGCCACAGAATTTGGCCATCAAGGGAAAGAAGCTTCTGTTGGTTGAAGACTTTTAAAGTTGCTTAATCCAGATTAAATAGAGATTTAAGGTTTCTTAAGGATCCTTAGCTCTGGGAACAGCGCTCTGTTGTCTACCATCTTGACCATGTTTGGTGGATCACAAGGAAAACTTCTCTGTTTCAGCAAATTGCTGATTAAATCTACTGCAAATCAATTAATAATTTCAAAAATTTTCTAAACAAACACTAAACTCATTGAATCATTGATTAAGACGTAAAACGCACTCACATTCCCAGCTGTCTTTTACGCATTCAGCCTGCTGATTCATTGCCTTGATACCTTTCCAGTTGCAGTATAAAGTTTCACTTTGTTTTTGTGTTTTGTGTGAAAAGCAACACCAGGTAAAGCAATTCAATGATTTATTTATCATCTTTGTCATCCAGTTGAGATTCAAGGCGCAACCAACCGCTGGATTTATGTGTTGCGGCAAAAGACCGCTTTAATAGAGTGTTAACCTGAGGTAACTTGCCATTAAAATTATGTTAACGAGCCGCCTGACCATCCTAAATGACATTAGACACGCCAAGGACCTGGAGGGGAGGAGAGAAAATATAAATTATAAACACCAACTAACCAGAGGGGAAGCGACTTTTATAATTAGAAAAATGTTTCAACTGAGATGTTTCAATGGCGACTGTCTGCCTGTCTGTTCGATCAACAGATTTATGGGGAACATTTTGTGGCCAAAAGTCTCGTGATATTCAATATGCCCCACTTGTCTGGCTTCGCTTAAGTTGGCCATTAAATTTATTGTTTATTTCTGTTGGGTTGCGTTGTATGGTGTTTTGTACAGTTTGCCGCATTGCATTTGTTGCCAATTGTCCTTTGTGGTTGTAAAATCTGAGTTGGCTAATTAAACAATATAAAAGCATAAATATATACATTTACACACACACACACACACACACACACGCATGTATATATGTCGCTCATATCGCATATCATCAGACAAAGTCAGCCAGTCAACCAGTCAAACAACTAGTCAACCAGCCACGACATGATTGATGATGTGGTGGCATGAAGTGTGGCAACTCTCTGCGTCTGTTGATCTAACTGGGTGTGTGTGTGTGTGGGTGTGTGTAGTGTCCATTTACATGGCTGGCTGGTTTGGTTAGTTGGCTACTAGAATTTCAGTCGCTACAAGTCCAATTGATGGTGACATTTGTGAAAACTAATTTGCGGTCACCGCAATGATGAGAAATGAAATTCAATTGTCGTTTGTTTTCTATTTTTTCTCCTCCCCCTTCCCCCTCCAAGTCAACTAATTATCTCAATCAATCAATTTCATATGAATTGACAATTCATAGCTGCCGTTTAGATTTTTTTTTTTCAGAATTTTTAAGGTTTTTTTAAGCTCTGACTGTTGATGCTTTGCTAGCTGATGAATGTGTTGAGGCAGCAAACAAATTTCAAGTGTCCTTGCCAGGACAACAATGTGACATTCAACTAAATTAACACAATGCCCATCTGGTTGCCCAACCATGGCCATGATAATTCCCTGGACAGCAGTGTCACGCACCTCAAACTACAGGAAAAGGAAGAACCTGAGAGCCTGAGGCAGGCAGACAGGGCAGGCAGAGCAGGCGGAGCACCAGGTTGATGCGAGTCTATAAAAAAGCACTTTCGAAGGCATAAATTGATAAATTGATAATATAAATTAACCAATTCGATAGACTTGTGGGTTGCTGAGGCATCATTCGGTTCAGCTCCCAACCAGCCAGCCAACCAGCCAGGTGTTGAGAGAACTATGTGGTTTGCTGACTATTATTGTGGGTGTCTGGTGTGTATAGAAGCACTTTGATGTTATATGCGATGTTGTCGAGCTCATAAAAATGTTTGTTTTACACACACCCAAAGACATAGAGAAAGTAAATTGGCCTAAGGCCCCCCTTACTGGCTGGCAACACGCATGCACTTGTCATGGCAACATTTTATTCACTCATCCAGCCCTGAAGCGTTATTTGTCCTATAAATATGTTAACATGGCTAACGCAGCCTTTGACATCTGGTGCGGAAATTTATAAGCAAATTTATTTACACTTTTCATTACCCAGCAGCGGGAAACTAATAAACGTTCATCAACATGATAACCAATGCTGCCCAGGATTTCAACTAAAACTAGTTGAAATTCTTTAATTTATTTATTTTATATTTAAATCGATTTTAAATCCTCTGAGTTGCATAAAAAAATTGCCCAACCAACGACGTTTAACCTTTGAAAACTGGCTGAAGAAATTTCCTTTTGATCATGACCAAGAAGCCTTAGCCCGTGTGGCCCTTTCCACTTGGCTGCCTTCCTTTTTGATCTTCTAAATAATTTCATGAACTAAAGCATTATTCTAGAAATTTTTTCCAGTTCTACAAAACTCCCCGCCCTCGCAAATCCCTTGGGTTGTTGAAATACGCAGCCTACAGATTCGACTTTATTTTTAAACTTCTAAAGCTTCCCAGTTGGATTTTTTCCTTCGGCCCTTCTATAAGCCTCAGATCCTTTACTTTTCTTCCTTTTTTTTTTTTTTGTAACAAATTCTTCTTGCAACAATTTTTGTAGGACTTCATTGCATAGGTAAGACAACAGAAAAAATTAAAGAAAAGAAAGAAGAAAAAAACGCGAGGAAAAAATACAAAAGAAAAGGCGGCAATGGCGACGACCCTTCCCAGCCGCTCACAGTCATTGTTCTTGTGGTAATTTGATATTTTCACAATTTCCACAATTTTCACTCACCACACACAGTCCACATACAGTCCACACTTCACGTGCCCCACCAGGCCACCCACTCAGCTACCCACTCAGCCATCCAGCTAAACGTATGAGCGTCTTGAGGCGAACGGGGCAGCTGCTTGAGAGCCAAGAATTATGCCTTGTTGGCCAGGCCAATTCGTTGCGGGTCCTTTAAGTAGACCAACGGCAAATAAAAGGAAATATTTTTATATTATTTACAGGAGTTTTGTGGGCTTTTTGTCTCTGCCCAACCGCAGCGGCTGCTCTTTCTTTTCGGGGGAAAAATTCCTTTGCCGTGAAAATAAATTACATAGCTGTTGCCCCCTCAGCACAGCACAGCACAGCTCCATAGATCCCCAGCTCTTCAGCTGGCGGCAGCAAGTGGATTTCATTTTAAACAGAGTAACCGCCTACGCCTACGAGAGGAGGCCAGAGAAGCGGGGGCGTGGCAGGCAAGTGATATATGCTGAAGCAACGCAAGACAGAGGAAGTCAAATCCAGCAAATTAGTTGAGGGGAGCGAAGGAGGCTGGCTGTGTGCTAAGCTGCCGCAAATCAGAAATAATGAGACGCAACTGAGAGTTGGACACTCAAAGAAAAAAGGGGGGAAAAATGCGGCCCAAGAATGTGTAGCCACTAGGGGAAGACAGCGGCATTGAGGCAGCCAGAGAAAGGGCGCCAGTAGACACCACAGTGTGTCCCCATGATGTGTGTGTGTGTAGGCGATGGAGCAACAGAGCCAACCAGGCGGCTATCCAATGTCAGCCTAGAAGTTCATTTATAGAAATTTGTCTAAGGAAAGTTGATCAACTGGGTTCCACAGCCCTAAGGGTAACCAGTTGTCGAACATCATCAAGGAGAATCAACAGAGAAAATTTACTTCCATCGTTGAGAATCTTTTCTATAATTTATTTCCCATTATTTTTTTACCAGAAAACCCCTTGCAATTCTATCATTTTAAAACGTTTCCCCATTAAAAAAAAACTTTTATTGTTGTCATTTCTTTGCAGGTAAGTGGAGTTAGTTTTCACAGAGCCCCGACCATCGTGTGATTCCCCCAGGGGTACGTAATCATTGGTTCTCACCCAGCAGGGCTGCCTCATAAATCGTTGTGAATGTCAAGATGCCGCTGCGAATTATGTTTTCAATGAGCTGCTGAATGGAAATAGAATCGAGCAGCGGCGCATTAAGTTTTTATGGCTCCGAAATAGTCGGCCAATAAAATCTAATATTAAATCGTTTTAATTTATGTGATGAGCCGACTGAAATTGATTTGAGTAGCGGGTTTCTCTTCCCAGCGAATTAATCGTAGTTGAGAGCGGAAACTGAAAGGCCAGTTAGCTAACTTCCGGCTTTCCAGCCAGGCAGCAAGGTAGGCAGGCAAATTTATCAAATTCTTTGAAGTTTTTCCTGTTGACAGGCAAACTTCTCCTTTCTCTCTCTCTGAACTTTTCTAATTGTCTACTCTGTTGAACTGACTGACTGTCTGACTGCCTTACTGCCTTCGTCTCTATGAAAATGAAATGAAAAATGTTTGTCAACTTGTCGAAAAAATGCGCGTGAAAAATAGAAAAAAATTATTGTCCAACATTTTTCTCATCTTTCACACTCAACAACTCTCTGTCGCTTTGATTGCCATTGAGCTGCCCTTTCTTCCTTCCTCCTTTTGAAGTTTCATAAATAAGTCATGAGTCATCAGCATGATGTCCCCATGAATCAGCCATAAAACGCGACTGATGTGGAGCAGCCCGCAGCCTTTGCGGTGAAGTTATCAACTCTCTTTGGCCCGCCCCCCCAAAAAAAAAAAAATATTTTTGTGGGAAAATCATTCCCCCTAAATGGTGAAACACACAGTGAAATCAAATGACATTTGGAATTTGATCCAAAATGTGTTCAACTTAAATGGATTCTGGTTGAAAAAATCTTTTTGAGAGATGAAAAACAATTCCTACGGCTTCATGGGAATTTGATTACAACGAGAATCTTTCAACAGAAAACTCGTTGACAAATGAATTCTTAACAGAAATTTATTTACCTTCAGTTTCCTGTAGGAAAAATTCTTTATAAATTTCATGGAAGAGTTGAAACGTTAATTTTATATTTTTTACACAATTTAATTAATCAAAATCGATCAGCATTTGAGTTAGAGCAGCTCACCTTGACCTGCCTGGTCGCCTTGTCTTGACTCATTAGGTCAGCTAAGTCTGGTTCTGGGCTCCACCTTCGAGTGGCCCAGTTTTTTGTGAAATTGAAAATGTTGCGGCTCGAATATCGTTGATGGAAAATTAGAATCTAAAAAGCACACACATAGCCAGAGCCCCATAGTAGTAGCAACAACAGAATGATGGAGCTTTGTCTCATGTGCATAAAACCAGAAGGCAAAAACCAAAAAGTCATCTGAACAAGCTCGGGCTCTTCAAAAGCGCCAAAAACCCGACAAGGAAAGCCACAACCGAAGCCTCTACCAGAAAGGGGGGGAGGAAGAGGGGCAAACTAAGCCACTGGTTGAGAGGAAGCTAGTGGAGCTGGGCTGGTGTAGAGCGGTGCGGTGCGGTGGGGTGGTGTTTCAAGTGTTATAAGTAGAAAAATGACAAACAGCAGCCGACAACAGCCGCAATAAGGCGCCGCCTAGACGCACGCGGAAAAAAGTGCGAGAGAGAGAGGGAGAGTGAGACAGAGAGGCAGTCATGGGTGCGGCAAATTTCTAGTATTTTTTTTTCACTCCACTTACAGCCCAAGTAGCCTCCCCCCTCTGGTTAAGTGTTCAGCTGAAGAATTCAAGAGGTTGGGCAACACTTGCATGCTTGTGTCCTACACATATGTATGGGGGTGTGCGTGTGTGTGTGTGTGTAGTTACTAAGTATAAAAGTCACGCATTGTAATTAATTAAGAAATGCAAACACAAACAGCCGAGTAAATATGTCTGCGTAGATAAAAGCAAAAGAACCAGAACGCACAACTGTCAAATGAAACATTCAAAAGTGACAAAAAAATAAAATAAATTGAGGAGCGAAAAAGAAGGAAATAAAATATGGAAAACATGAAACAAATTGCCTTCAAGTATATCAAAATGTCAGCGTCCTTTGAATTCATCATTTATAATATTTAATTCGTTGGCAAAACATTGCCGTCGTAGCCGCTCCAAAGAAAAGTTTTCTTTAAAGGGATTTTCTGGCTTAAAGTCTCCAGTCATGATTTATGGCCAATTGTTGGTCAATCGCTCTTCCTTCCTTAGAAAATTGTGTTTTAAAATGTATTTTAATAAACATGGAGAAGATCAAAGAGCTCAGCAGACCAGCTCAATGGCAATCAATTAGAAATGCCCAACTGTTTACCTCTCTTCATTCCCATCGTTCCAAATATCTTAAGAAATTTTCATGTCAAATGACAGATGAGAGGAATGCAAAACCGCCGATAGGCCACTCACATCGTTCGTAGCACTCAATTCCTTTTTTAATCAAATAAATTATTCAACAAGAGTTGATCTCTTAAACAAAATGTCTTCAAATTGATTGCAACATTAAAAAATCAACATAAATTTTCTACTCTCTACCTCTCTCATGCCACTGGGTAGCTTAACAGTCCCAATACCCTTTCGCATTAAGTGTCTACAACGCACAACTGAAAGCAATTTCCAAGTTTTTTTTAATTGTTATGACCTGGGCCTGGCTGACACGCACCCACCACCCACCAACACTCCATCATACCACCAGGCAGCCACCAGTCACCAGTCTGTACAGCCCACATGTAGCGACTCCTCTCGTTACAGTCGCACATCCATCATGAGCGCCTCGCTCGCATTTATGATTGCGAGTAAAATGGAAGTGCGTATAAATAACATATTAAAAAGCCAAATAACCGAAATTTCGCTCCGACCGACCGACCCACCCCTCGGCCGGAGCATTTTTTTACATGACAATAAAATTCAAGCTGACATGGGACCGACCACCGGGGCCCTCGCCTTGCTCGTTTGCCATATCCACTGCCAGTGGCAGTGGCAGTGGCTGTGGCAATGGCACATCCACATCCGTATCCACATCCGTATTCGCATCCTGGCAAGCAATTTCCATAATTTGGCTTCGGCGGTGTCAACGGCATTGGGTCACCAACACACTTGCGTGTCAGGGTGGAGGCAGCCCACCACAGAGGAGACCGTTGTCAAGGTTAGCTGGGAGAGTGTGTCACGTGACTTATTCAAATTAGCAATTTTATGTTTGCACTTTCTTTGTTTCATTCGCCAAAACCATTTGGGCCCTTTGCGGGATTTCGGTTCGCCATTCGCCGTTCGCCATTCGCCGTTGTTTAGTCAGCGCTTTTTGGCGACTCCCCACATAAGAAGGGGGCGGCGGGCGGTGGTTGCTCTGTTCGCCAGGGCTTTGGGAAAATATTTTCACAATTTTCCATTTGTTTATTTTATTCATTTCCTATGCATAGAATTCACTGTTGCCTGGACTGGTTGCCACCTTCATTGTTTGCTTTAAAAACTAAACTGGTTGCGTAAACAACAGCCCAGACTTTAAAGCAGTTAAGACTATAGGAAAATGGCAACTTATTAGTTGATATTTGATCTTCCTAGACTTCCTGGACTTTTGGTGTCTTAAGATCCCCTTTGGAACTCTTTTAATGAGAGTCCCCCGCTCTCTGATGACTCTACCCACCACTCGCTGCTTTAACAATCACATTGACAAGGTTTTAAATTTTGTTGTTGTATTTTTTCCCGCAGTCGTTTTGTTTTTATTTGTATTTTTTCACATTTGGACTGGTGGAAAGGTCAGCAGTGTAACAAGGCAACAAGGCGGCTGTTTGCCTGTCCTGTGTGCCAATGTATCCTGGTTGTGTTTATGTTGCCACTGTTGTCCTTACAGCCTGGATTGCCTGAGTGCCTAACTGCCTGACTGTTCAGGCTGCCTGTTAGCATGTTAAATCTGTTAATAACAGCCACGCGCGCCCATTAAGTCTTGTTGTTGTTGATGTTGCTGTTGCTGTTGTTTATCCATCTCTACTCCACCCAGTGGATGGGCCATCCTTCCTGTCTCCTGTCTCCACCTCCACCCGCGACGGCTTTTGGAAAAGTTTCCTGGGTATTTGTTTCCTGTCCGCTCCGCAATGTTTATCTAAAGAGTTTTTAAACGACGGACGCCCTTCAAGTTGCCTGTTTTATCCATACAATATGTAGGTCGCCAAGTTGAATCCGTAAGTCGGGAAGTCCGTAAATCCGTTAAACGGCCAAGTTTGAAGCGCAGCTAATTAGCGAAAAACTTGTTGAAGCACTGCGGATACACAGTTATGCCAGTTGGGGCCACTGAGTGCTGAGTGCTGTCAGGAACCGTTCGCTTCGCTTGGTCTGGTGTGGTGTGACCTGGTGGGCTGTCATTTTTCACACTGAGCCTGAGTGAGACACCTTTAAGTCCTTGCAGTCTTAATCAAATCCCCATAAACTCGAGGCAATCAAGTTTACAAACTTGTTGGCATCTCTATGTGTGTGTGTGTGTGTGTGGAGGTGTGACGGCGGAGGGAAGGGGGGATTCACTCACAATGGGTAAGCTGATACCTTTGGGTAAATCCCAAAACGTTTAACTGTCCTGCTTAGTTGGTTGTGTGGTCGCTCGGTTGGTCGGTTGGATCAAATAAAATCAAATTTTCATTTCTTTGCCCAACCAGCGACCGACTGCCAAGGATAAACAGTTGGGGAGGGAGGGTGGACCTGCAACGGGCTGTATATGAATATATGAAAAGTGAAACATGTCAGGCTACAAGGCAACAACAGTTCGCTCTGCCTAGACGCGCCTGTGTTGCTCTTGCTGTTTCTGTTGCTGTTTCTGTTTCAGTTTCTGTTTGATGTGACACAAAATATTACAAAAACCATACATCAACGACTGTCACTCGCTAACCGTACGGCGACGAGTGGCCGTGTAACTGTAACTGTAACTGCAGAATGTAAATGTAAATGTAACTGTAACTGTATCTGGCATGCAGAAGCTTGGCCAAATGCGACATGTTGATGATGCCCCACGGTTGACGTTGACAAGCATATGCCATGGACATTGCCGCACAGCACAACAAACACATGTCCATTGCTTGATGGTCTGGTTGGGTCTGTGGGGCAGGTTGGGGTGCTGCGGGGTAAACATAAAGGAAAAAAGGATTTGCGTATATTAATACCACAAAGATTGGGGGGTAAAATACTGTTGCATTCAAGCGAGATAGGTTAGGGTGAAACCTGCAACCTGAAACTGAAATTGTATAGAGGAAACCAGTAAGACGATTCTATATCACTTTGCCATAAATAAAACAACTCTGTTTGCTGTGGAATATTTTCAAAAGCTTGGCGTTAGAGAGCTCAACACACCGAGGCTTATATGCCCTTGCAGATGCTTGCGACAGGTGCCCTAAAGTATGCAAAGGATAATGGAATTTATTGATGGACTCACTAGACAACAATGGATGCTTAGCAGACCTTCAAGTTTCTTCCCAATTGTCAGCCGCAATTTAAAATAAATTTTATAGGCAAAGATACTTCCAAGTCTACCATTTTCCCTTTAAACGATCTTTATAATTCCCAAATAGCATTTCTGCTCGTTCAGCATATGCCGGCTGCTGACGAAGAAGAAGTTTCCATGAACCAAAGTTGATCAACATTAAGCCACACACAACCAGCTACCGTTAGGATGCCCTATGTTTTCCTTTTGCCAATCCATAACGATACATTTTCAATTTCCATGCAGTTGAGCAGCTACCATCCCCCATCTCCCTCTGTCTCTAAACATCCTGGCATGCCATATGGCGTGTCTGTGGTTGTGGCTGTTTGGTGTGTTTGTGTCTCTCTGTCTCTGTCTGTCTGTCCCTGTTGACGAAAATCTCTTTCTGACTGACCATAAATAAGCAAAAATGCCAAATGTATTGGAAAAACCCGTCCATTGCCCCCTCCCCCCTCTCGACCAACACATGGTGAATGACAATGCTTGATTCATCTATGTATATAGCGCATCGTATATCTCCCTGGATGCGCTTGGCTACACGTTTATGTTTCGTTACTGTTGGATGTGTGTTTGTCCATCAGCAAAAATTTTGTTGCATATTTAATGGCTAAGTTGCCCGGTAGATGACAACGTAATTGACAATGGCAGATTTCATTAGGAATGCAAAATCATTTGTAAAACACGAAGCGAAACAACCAAATGCAGCTTAGTTGCAACCATCTATACACTGATTTTCAAATACAGAAGCTAAAATGGATGATGCATGCTGAATGCCGTTGCTGAATGCCGTTGCTATTGCTGAATCCTGTTGCTGTCGCTGAATGCTGTTGCTGAATGCTGTTGCTGAATCCTGTTGTTGAATGCTGTTGCTGAATGCTGTTGCTGAATGCTGTTGCTGAATCCTGGTGCCGTTGTTGAATGCTGTTGCTGGATGCTGTTGCTGGATGCTGTTGCTAAATGCTTTTGCTGTTGCTGAATGCTTTTGCTGGATGCTGTTGCTGAATGCTGTTGCTGAATGCTTTTCCTGGTGTTGATCACTTGCTTACTTGTTCACTTGCTAAGTTGTTCTCTGGTTCAAAGGTATTTGCTGCTGCCTTTTGCAGCCTTAATGCAGAAATGAATATGCCAAGTTTCCTATTTTAAATGGTAAAGCAGCCTAAATAAATCAGGAAAAAACTTGACCATTAGATTAGCCAGGCAACTGCCTTGTGGGCCAGAACATTTGATTATTGCGGCCAAAAGGCAGAGTAAACAGTTGGCCTGACAAGTGAGCAGCTCTAAAGCCAGAAAAGGACTTTTAGCCAGTATTGTCATATCCTGTCCAGTCCAGTACAGTCCAGTGTGTTTTTCTGTGTGTGTGTGTGTGCAAAGGATTTACGGTGCTGTTAGCCTGTCCATTGGCATAGAAGTAAAAGCCTCATTCACTGCTGCTGCTGTTGCTACTGCTACTGCTGGAGGATTTTCCTTGAGCATTTTTCATATTTTATACTGTTTAAACTTTTGATTAAGGGTTTCAATGGACGCAGAGAGAGAGAGAGAGAGAGAGAGAGAGCTCTCTGCCTCTCTCCCTCCATTTATTATTTATGCAAATTTTAAGTTGCTGTCCTTTGACGAGCGCAGTCCAAAAAAAAAAAAAAGCCCAAAACGAACTGAGCCAGCTGGATGGACAGACACACAAATAAATGACAAGACAGAGTAGAAAAAAACAGAAAAAAATAGGAAAAAAAATGGGAAAAACTTGCTACGCATTTGGCCAAGGCTGGGCTGAGTAAAGTCAGTGAGAGAGGCAGGCTGAAGGACTATGTTGTCCTTGTTGATTTTGAGGCTATTATCATTTTAATAATAACAAAATCCCACACACACACACATATCCCTTTACTCTCTCCTGCCCCCTTGAAGGCATTTTTGGGGTTTTAATTAGAAACTTTTAGGAATAGAAATGAAATGAAATATTGTTTAGTACGAGAAGCTCTCACTTGAATAGCCAAACAATAGCTTAAAAACGAGAGCGGTGATGGAGGATGGCGGGGCTCTGTGCTTTTAAAATTGCAGAGAAATATTTTAAATTGAAAAATGCTTAGGTTTTCTGCATACAGTTTCATGCTACGTAATTGTTATTTCATTTGACACAGCAAGGAGGATGGCAAAGAGATTTCAAATCTGTTGTTAAGTCACGTTTAGCTTTGCTTTAGACTTGTGATTGCTGTTGCCTTTGCAATTGGGTCATTGTTAGATATTAAAATAAATATTGGCAATCCGGCAAGGTATACACAGTCAGGGGCGTACACAGGAGGGGGGTTCAGCACTCCCTTGTTAAGCCTCCAGCATTCAGGGCCACCAGACTTGAGCTGGAATCCCGCTTGAAACCATCTTAACTGCTTCCCCCTTGGACAGCACGCCTCTGTCTTTAGTTGTTTCATAGACAATAGTCCATGAATAAAGTGAAATTTATCCAAATGCTTAGAGTTTTCTCTGAGCTGCATCTCTCTGGGAGATAAGAGGCGATGAGTATGCTAGCTTGATGGCTAATCGGCTTACCCAAGAGAAATATTGGAGTCACAACTTAAATGAATATTTTAAACGATCTCCAGGTCTTTAACAAACCCAAAAAATATTTTTCTTATAGCCCACGAGCTTGTTTAAGCAAATGCTGCATACTTTTGGGCTATTTAACAAGGCAGCTATGTGATCCAGCTCTTAATCAGTTTTTCTATAAAGTTTCTTGGATTTTCTCCAAGAAATAAATATTTTAACTGATCAACCTGAGCAACCAAGCAATTATGAGTTTTGAAAGCCACTAATAAGGGCCAGACAGAGCCTAAGCCACAGCCTGTGTAAGCAGAAGCAGCAGCTATTATAAACCTACATTTGGTAGGTTGGGTCACGTGCCTGCCCTAGGGGTTATGGTAGTCTTGGCTCCTCTATAGTTGGTGTTGCATTTGACCCGCTTGCAACAGCAACAACAATTTTCCTTAGTTCCCAACCGAAACTGGATTTTAACTGGCAGGCATGTCAGACCCAATTACACGTCATTACTTTGCCATACTCTGTGGCCCACCTCAGGCAGAGCCATAGACAGCTCAGTGCTACACTGCAACAAATGCATTTGCCTCTCATTACAAAAATAGAGTTGTCAAGTCCTACAAAGACTTTATAATTGATCTCTGGAATGCTGATCCAATGATATCTACAGCTGCTGACTGCAATCATTTCCACTTGATTTGCCTGCTGTTTTCTTGAGTGTAGTGAGCCATAGACCTGCACGTGTGCATCGTGCTCATGACCAGGCTCAGGCCGATTGATTCAAAGCATAATGCCAACATACTTACCTACATATCGGGCATAAAGAGAGTTTATAATTACGTTTGATTGATGGCATTATGCATGCATTTAGACGCGAACACACACTTGACTGGACGGCACAGGCGAGGCGAGGCAAGGCCACAGGGTATCAGACAAGCCAACCAGTCAGTCAGCCAGTCAACCACTCAGTCAATCAATCAATCAGTCAGTCAGTCAGTCAGTAAAAAAACTGAGCCAGAACACTGCGTTCTCCTAGAGCCATTAAACAGATTAATTAATTGCGATAAAATTAAACACACAGAACTGTAATCAGCCAGCTTGATCGACTGCCAGATACCTTAGCTAAGAACACTTGTTAAATAAAACTTAATTTAAAATTTTTTTAAATAAAACTGTAATCAGTCAGCTTGTTTAACTGCCAGATATCTCAACTACAGAAAAAAAATTATAAAAAAATTCATTTAAAATACCCAACTCAGTCTACCTCCTTCATTCAGTCTCCAGGGTATTATCAAGGCTGGCAACCAGCCACCAGCCAGCAGCAATTGATAATATTCAATGCAATTAGCAGCCGCTTGAGATGGGATAAATTTCACATAACAAACTACATCGATAGCCCTGGGAATTGTTTGATTAGACGTCGGACGAGTCTCTCTCTCTCTCTATGAATGTTTTGTTCCATTTTTAGATCAACTCGGTTGACTAAAAGCTTTTTCTAATTTTGAAATGCAAAGGCCGCTGCTACAGGATGTTGCCGTCACATTTAATAATGACAATTGACAGTTAACACGCAACTAATAATCAGTCAGAGTCCAGTCAATGAATGTTGCCTTGCACATTTGATATTTGCCAATCGCCACACGCCTCCCGCTCCCTCTGTGTGTGTTGTGTTTTGTTTTGTGTTTCCGGCGAAACATGGCAAATGAAATAAAATACCGCACAAATGGGAAATTGAGTTCCTTCCATGCCTCCTGACTGTGACCATCTGTCTAACGATTGAATGTCAAGAGCTAAGCTATCTTAAATGATTTGTTTGGCCTTTTCGCTTAGCTCGTCTAGAGGGCTCATTAGGTGCCCGTTGAGAGCTGAGAACTACGAAGCCAGACACATAAAAAAAAAATCCCCAAGGGGAGTCTAAATAAAGGAAAAAAAATGTATTTTCTACACTGATATTTGAGACATTAAAACATAAAACGACTTCCATAGACAGCTGGCTCAGTATTGCATACTTATGGGGGCTGACAGTGGACAACAGGTGATGCCCCTTGACTATCAGCTGTTTTCATCAGGTCAGATACATTTATAATCTCTCATGTCTACCACACTGGGTCACTTCAGGTTATTGCAACAGGACAACAGGGATGGCAACCCAACTTAACCGCTGTAATCGTTTCACAATAGAAAACAATAAAAAAAAAATGGAAGGATTGTCAACCCCGAAAAGCTTGAAAATTAATTGCCCAAACAGTTTATGCTGCCCCTCGGCCTCTTCATTTGCTCTCTCTCTCTCGCCTCTCTCCTTAGTCAGACAAAAGCCACATAAGTAGTTGACATATAAATAGATTTGCATACACAAAACACAACCCTAGCGACCCCCCTTTGGTAACCTGATGTCAGGCGTCGCACAGTCCTTTGGCTGTAGGGTAATCGGCCTGATGATGATGCCAACAACAACAGCAGCTAGATGATGACGAAGATGATGACAGGCTAAGGCAAAGGCAGAGAAACCAGAAGCCGGGCAAGGCATAGCAAAAGGCCAATGACTTTTAAGGATAATGACATCAAAATGCGCATATCAAATTCGTTTGGAATCTTTTTCAACTGCCACATACGGGTCACACACATCGCAACAACACAATTTAAAAAAAAAATCCTAAGAAAATGAAAAATGAAAAAATTTGTAGCTCAAGACAACCGACAGATGCATTCCCCGCCCCCCTGGGGTAGCCTCCCAATAGCTTTCACTTTGCAACCCATCCTTGCCCCAGACTTTCCTGCTGCCTTGTTGCAGTCTTTTCCCATATGCTTCCACCTTGCCAGCAACTGTCAGGCCTTTGCTCATGCTGTGCGCATACTTTTTGCATACCATGTGCCCTGGCTACTTGGTTACATCGCAGGCAAATGGGCCAAAAGCTCCTGGAAAATGCCAGACATTTTACTTAGTGAGTCTAATAAATATTTTCCCGGGCTGCTCATATATCGATGACTCACATCACCAGCTGATGCCCAAGTGAGCCCAAGTGGAGCCCTGAAAGCCGACACTGTTCAACGTAACAACTGGATCGTTGCAGACTACACCAATCCGTTAACCATTTGATTTGACTCGCCTGGACATATAATAGCCCTGGCCTTGGTCCTTGTTCTGTTCCACATTGAAAGCCTAATTCAGCGCCAGCACTGTTCAATCCATTGCCGACACAGGTTTGCACAATACCGAACCACAGGGGACTCGACAAATTGCTTTCACAGAACAAAGCAAAATCTGGCCGCAAACAGGCCATAAAGGGCAGGGAGATAACGCTTTAATGAGACAACAAATGGATGCCGCTAAGAGTGAAAGCAATTGCTAGCAGCGCTAGGTTTCGCTCAAGTATCCAAAGGTACAGAAGGCCACTTGGTAAACTCAAATTAATTCCGACTAAAAGTCATAGAAAAGTTGAGTAAAAATATTAGAAAAATTCTTTCTTAACCAACATTTTTTTTTATGGAAAGGACAATTGGAAAACCTTGACAAACACTTGCGGCAAAGGGGCGAACTGGTGGGTTGTTTGCTCTCCCTCTCTCTGGTTGCACTTCGATTGTTTTGACCAAAAAGAAAGAGTCGTCTCTGCTGCTGCTGCCGCCTCTGTGCTGTGTCAGTCTAAGGATGTCAGAGGACAATGTAGAAAACGCAAAACTTTGGTTTAATCAACGGAATTGCTCGGTCTGACAGTTTGTCTGTCTGTGTGTGACCAGTGGCCAGTGGCCACTGGGCAGAGGCCAGGCAACTCAAAAGTCATCCTGCATGCACACTGACTGGCTATGGCATTCATATCCTTCATAGCCACCACAGAACTAACTGGGCTAAGCAATCAGTTGACTCGTTGATTGACAGACTCTTTGACCCACAAGCCAACGACTTGGACATGGCCAAGTGTCAAGACTGCCTGCCTGCCATTCGCCCTCCTCGTCCTCCGGCAATTAGCCTGGTCGGGCAAGAAGTATCTTGACTTGGCCAGAGAGAGAGAGAGAGAGAGCGAAAGAGACCAAGCGCTGTTGCTTGGCCATATTTATTTCAGCCTGGCCAAGGGCGTTGGTTGTTTGGCACGCCCACTGGTAGCCAGGGCAGCAACAACATGTTTCACGATTATTTTTTTCCATGAGGCATAAATTTCTATTGTATTCACATGCTAAATATTTATTTGCCTACCAGTCAGCCACAAGGTGTTAATTATGTGGGCGTGTGTGTAAGGGAGAGCTGTGCTTGGGTGCCAGCCAGCCAAGCTCATCAATTTCTTCCAACAGCATAGAGCCAACCCACATGATGTGGCCTTTGCCCTATGGTGATTTGTTTGCGGCCAGGTGCCGTCATCTACTCCGTCTCTCTAGGGAGCTGGGCTGGTTGCTGATAAGAGTCTGGGCCTCCCTTTCCCTCGACCCGCACACTTATGGCCAAACAGATGCGACTGATAAGCACAGGCCACCTTGAGGCCTTCAATTTGATAGTTTTAATGGTTTATAGAAGCCTCATCATCGTTATCATAGAGTTTAGTTAAAGCATTTTATGTCCCCTCAACCTCTGACCAGATCATCCCACCATTCTCCCTGGGATACTGTTATCCTTATCCCACTCCCCATTGAGTGTCGTCAGGGTTGCCATATATAATTTATAGTCGACCATTTTCACAGAAAATTAAAATTTTTCCCTTGTTCTTGCTTTATTGTTTGGTGTTGTTTTCCATGTTGTTTTTCTCTGTGTTTTTTCTCAACACAAAAGAAGGGAAAACAAAAAGGAAAAACAACATTTTCAAAATGGTCGTAAATAACCTGTTTCGCTTTGCCTTTTTTAATATGCAGTTGTAATATTTTTTTTTCCACATTTCCACGTTTTTTCGTGTTATTTTATTAATTTAGCATTTTTTTTTTTTTTTGTTTCTGTTTTTTTTTTATTGCATAATTGGCGGTTGTCGGGCTGTCGCCGCCTCTGGCAAAAGGTCACAGCAGGCGGCAGTCCATGAAAGAACCATCAAGTATAAATGTTAAAATAAAGCAACGATTTTTTGGTTAATTTCTAGTGATGAAAGCTTGTCCTGTAGTCATTCAATTGGGCAGCATCCAAAGAAACACCACGATCAACAGGTTGCCTACGACTCCGTTGATTGAGGCAGGCAGTGAGCAAAAGAGATGGCAACTCTGTGAGTTGCTAGCTGCGCTGAGTTTTTATAAAATCATTGTAAGCATTGGTTGGTTTATCCTCACTCG
>JAWNPV010000292.1:2446-15020 GCA_035078785.1 Collessia kirishimana
TTTTCTTAAAAAATAAAACTTAACAAACCATTGAATGTATGGTTACAGGGTGCATTTTTAATTTTTCTTGGCTCGGAAATTGTGTAATGTGTTTTTTTGAGGCAAAGAAAAAATTCAAGAGCCTATGTAAAGGCTGCCTCAAGACCGATTAGATTAGAGTCTATGTATGCTGATGCTCCAATCTAAACACTATTTAAAATCATTTTCTACAACTATATGGAATTGTGTATGTGTTTTCGGTTTTCCTTTTTTTTTTTTTTTTGTATGATTTATTTTCATTTGTTTGAGAAATATCGTTTAAAGGAACAAAGAGTTTATATAATTAACGACAAGACAGCTCCTCGTTCTTAGGGAGGACTATGGAAATGCTCTACGTTTAATCAAAATCAAGCAATTTTTCATTATTAAAACATAATGTACATCGGCTCCGAAATCAAATCAAATCATTAGTCGTTGTCTCCGTTAAAGTCCGATCTTGATACTTTTGTTTTTGGTATTTAAATTATTTATCTATTATTATGTATTGTATTCTGTAGCTTCTTTTTCTCTAGAGCTTTTGTTGAGCAAAGTAGAATAACAGGAATGCATGACTAACATTAAGATTTAGGCTAATTTTACATTGTACAATAAGTAACGCTAGATAAACATATATAGTTGAGGCGGTAGGTAGGCGAGGACATGCGGGGGAATGTGTAATCATCTTTCAACACAAAACATTTACTTTGCAAAAAAACAATTAAATATCTAAAAAATTCTTCTCCACAACAACAAACATTTTTTCTCAGGGCAGGCGGGCTAACGTTGAACCGGACCGGTACCGGAATCTATTAGTTTAGGACTTTTTAACATTGTGCTTGCTAGAGTTAACGCTAACTAGGGCCTGCAGTTTGTGCAGCTGACTAAGTAGATTGGCATTGGTCTCTTCCAGCGACTCGAGGCGTTTCTTGTAATCATGATTTTCAGTGACAAGCAGTTCCACTCGTCTCTCCAGCTGATCCATATATTCTTTCTTCTTGCGACGACTTTCCTGGGCGGAGATCTATAAGCGAAAATATGCATTGAGAACAATGAAAATTTGAAAAATCAAATTATTTCTTCCTTCACTTACTTTGTTTTTTATTTTGCGCCGTATTTTTTTAAGAGATTTCTCTTCGGCTTTGGTTAAGGGAAGCTTCTGTGGTATCGGATAGCCCTCGGCCAGTAAAGTGCGTTTTTCCTCCTCTGTAAGCAGTAAGGTGCCCGTTGAGCCTTTCTGTGAATATAAATGCAGCAGTACACAGGGTAATAGGGTCAGTCAGAGTCTTTTGGTAGTCATGAAGTTAATCAATCTTACCGGCTGTGAACTGATAAGGGGAGTGTGGATGGGCTGCCTTGTGGTGGTCGAATTGGAGTTTGATCCGGAAGTAGATCCATTGTTGTTGCCGGTGCGTGTCAATGCGTTGCGTCGTGTTGTAGGCTCACCGATATTTAAAGTGGCATTCGTCACGGATATAGAAACGGAAGCAGCAGCTGAAACAGCTGTGTTGGGCGACAGTGGCGAAAACAAGTGTTCCGGAGTCAAGTTACCTTCGGAGTCATCGCTGGGCAGGGAGGAGGGAGGCGTCAATGGAATTCCATACGTTTTCTGCTTCTCGCTCTTAATGGGCATCTTGGGTAAAATTAAGCTTCCTTGCAGAAGCTGCTGCTGCTGGGATTTGATGAGGCTGGCGTTGCTGCTACTGGCAGATAGCAAGAGTCCTCCATGCTGTTGAGAAGTGAATGCAATTAGTTAACACAAAGAAGGCATTGCACCGACTTACCTTTTCCGAGAACAGCATTTCCGATTGCATGTGTGCCAAGTTTAGGCTAAGCTGCTGCTGCTGGCCTGTGCTGCTCGCTTGTGAATTTGGACTCGCGGGGCAGCTAGAATCGGGTGACATCGGCTCATCCTTAATGGCCGATTCGTCAATTTCAATATCTGAACATATGTCGGGGGAAATGCTGCCTTCCCTGGCGGAAGATACCGATGACTCACAATCATCATTTTCGTATAGGCCGGGCAAATGCTGAGGTATATGAAAAGGTTCCAGGGCGCCCACCACAACACTATTGTGATTGCTCTGCGTCTGTTGCAGTTGCTGATGTGTTGTATGAAGGTGTGTCTGGCCTGCACCGTTGCCGCTGCGAGCTAGAGCTGTGGCCAGTTCTGTAACAACTGTGGCTAAAGCGGGACTGGAACCGTCGTTGGAGAGGCTCAGCATGGCGCTGCTGCTACAGCGGCTACTGTTAGTGCTGCTGTTGCTGCTAGATAATGATGCAGGCGGGGGATGTATAGCCAGGCATTTGGGATCAATGGTGGCTCGCATGTTTGTGGCCGTTTTTAATGAAATGGCGGGAAAGCACTCGTCATCCATGTCTAAAATAAAAGTTTTTTTTTTTAAACGAGGCAGGCTAATCTTACAAGAAAGCTGAGATTGATCAAAGATTAGCGACAGCTCAGCCTCCTTTTAAGCAAATTTGAAATTCGGTTGAATACAAAATTATTTTAAAAAACAGTTAACTGCTCAATCAACATAAGCATAATATAAACCCTCTTTATGTATAAGAGCTGTCACCTCGGTGTAAAAGTGTTAATTCTTATAATGGTAGCCCTGTTGTCATGTTATCTGTCATTCCAAGAGAGATGTACCTATATTAATTGCAAATAATTTAAGTAATCAAACTCGTTAAGTCAAACTATAAAATACAATTAAAAATTTTATTTTACAAAACAAAACATTTTTGTTGCGTATTAAATTTTATCTCTGAACCTGACGTACGGTTAACATGGTGTGTATTGCTTTATTTAATAAATATCGTGTGATTTGCTATGTTCTAACTGTACATAATCTCACAAGGTCTTTCAATACCTTGACGTTTGTCGCATTACTTTGACTTTACTGGTTTGCTTCTTTGAGAAGAAAAATATTCCGAATATGAGGGCAAATACTGCTAGTTAAATATTATTGAAATGTCTTAGCCAAAAATTGTTTGTCGATTATTATCTTTTTGGGTTTTTACGAATAACAACTTTGAATTCTTTCTATTCTGTAACTATGCAAGCATACATATATAGGAATTAAACATATTAAGAAACACTTTCGTCAGCAGCCATCGCTAGTTGCACTTGTGTTTGCTCTTTATATACACATGTAGATATAGATGTTATTTTTTGAGTTGAGCTATTTACGCAGCTGTTGTACAGTTTCCAACGATTTCCATAAAAGTTACAAATAATAAAAACAAAAGGCCATGTCAGGCAATAGCAACAGAAATTATATACAGATATATATATATATATATATATATAGAACTATACTGATATCGTTAAAAAAAACTTCATGCACGAGTACTGCGTTAAATTGCTAAATGGCTACCGCGACAAAAAAAAGACCAGAACAGAAAGAATAGAAAACTGTTCCAACTGTTATTCTAATTGTTCTTGTTGTTGGCCTAAATTTGAAACAGCACAAACAGTAAGAACAACTGGCAACTGTATTTGCATTGGTTTTTAATTTTTAAACAGCCACATGCGTAATCGATAGTTGTTTGTTGACAAAGAACTGCACTCGATATTTACTGTTACACTTGGTTAACCTACCTTCAATTTTGGCCTGAAGACTCTTTGGTGAATCTGGTAAGGAGTCACCATCACTATTAAGGCTATACGAGTGTTCAGATTTAATGGGCAACGTTCCATTTAATAAAGCATCCGATATCAACTTGTCATTGAGTATAACAGCGGGATCTTTAACGTCGCGATCCAAAAACCAGTCGTGCATATCGTGATCGGTGCTGATTTTCAAGGATTCCGTCTGTAAAAGCAAAACAACAAAAACTTAGTAATTATTTTAAAGTGCACGCTTATATAAGTTTAGTCAAAAAAAAAAAAAAAAAAAAACAAAGCAAAATAAATAAAACATTGCACGAAACAGCCATGCAAGTGAGATAGCAATTCATACTTATTAAAAAAATCTATATGTGTAATCCAATATATATTTGCGATAGTACCAGTAAAAACGCACTAATACATATGTATATATTCTCTGTTGTCAAATCTTATCAAAAGCATTGGCTATTGCCAGCCACCCATGCCCTTGAAACTTTTAGAATCAAGCAAAAAGTTTCAAATTTTTCAATTGTTATCAACTTTTTTTCTTTCATAAGTTTGTAAGGTGGCTGAATAAAAATTTGCTTCATATTCAAAGTACAAAAAAGACCTATAATTTAGTTAATTTTAAAGTAAGTAGCCGATATTTTAAAGGCGCGCAACCTATTCCTCTGGCTATCTATCGATGTCTTGGAATGAGTCGATATATATGGCGTAGTCCTGCAAAAAAAATGTGCAACAAAGTTAATTCAAGTACTTTTAAAAAACAGTTTGCAGTAATAACCATAAGTAACCTTGAAAAATAGCAGGTCATCCGTGTACAGTTTATCTGTAAAGGCAAAATATGTATGTATGTTTTTACCTATTTGTTTTGTTATTTGTCGCTGTTCCCGTGTCAGAGCCCGAATCCCGGCTCACAAATTGGCAACGGGTTGACTTAGATGTTGTTGTTGCCATGGCTGTTTGGCTTTTTGGCATATATTTATACATACATATGTATTTGAATCTCCAGATTACATCATCAACAGAGTTTTTATTTTAGCTTAAATTTACTTTAATTGCTGTAAAGTACGCGACGAATAATCTACAGCTATAAATTCTTGACCCATATACATATGTATGTACGTACATATGTATGAATATCTGTGCATGCGACAACTGTGTCTTTGCCTGTTGGTTGTAAGTGTGTTTGATTGCAAAGTGCAAAATAATTACAATCGCTTCATTTTGCATGTAAGCTCGAAACTGTTCAACATTCTAAAATCAAGCCTCCAAGTGGAAATCCAGTTTTGGCCTTTAAAAAACGAAAAGGGAACGTCGCTGGCTGGCCGGGCTGGCTGTGTGGGTCTTCTTTCAAGGTTACCATTTACTATACACACCACATAAACTTAACCATTGATTACCGTTTGTGCGAGCCATGTTTGTATGTACATAAACAAGCAAGCATGACATGTAAGCAGCGCGGGTGGAAATAAAAGTATTTTTAAATAGAAAACTGGTCAATTTAGTAAGCTGTAAACACTAAGAATCCTAAATAGTTCAATTGCGATCCATAGTGGTATCAAATGGTGGAAAGTGTTGTCTTAATACGTATTTTATTCAAACCTTACTTATTGTGTTGTCCCTTTCTGTAAGCTCTTGTAATTTTCTTGACAATAAAAGAATGAGGATTATTTATTTTTTTAATAATGATACAGACTGTGTGGAATTGAGCAACTTAAGGCACAAATCGTAGAATCTTCGATTAACCCTCGTTAGCGCAGTGCATTTAAAACAGAAACACACAAGTGCTTTCTCCGCATTTTAGCCGCCCGTCTCGACCGACACCGGGCCAAGAATCGCCAAGTAGCAGACAGCAGAAGCGAAGCGTAAATAAAATGTACAATTGTGTGTGTGTATAACTGTGTGTACGAGTGTGTGTGTATATGATGAGTTCATCGAACCTTGGGAATTGTTGAGAATTAGCAATTCTTGAAAAATGCTACCAAAACGGGCAACACACACACACGCACACACAAGTAGCGCAGGTATTCATTGAATACATGCGCACACACACGCACACACAGATGATGGAAAGAAAGCCAAGTGAAAAAATGCTGGAAGGCATTTTTGCTACCTCCTCTTTCTTGTGGCGACCATGCTGTGGTAAATCAAAGTTGGGCAACAGTTTTGTGTAGTGCCGATGATCAACGTTTCCAGTTGATTTTGAAACGCCTAAAGGGCGTCTTGTCAAGTGGAAAGCGTTGCCTAGAGTTGAAGTGGGCCAGGCTCTTAAGCTTAAGCTGATGATGCTGCTGCTTTCAATGATTGCTTTTGAGCTGTACCTGTTTGTTATCGATAGTTCTCTGGCAATACTAAAGGTCACATTAAGTATTCGCACCTGTTGCCAAGGCAAGTTATCGTTGAAAGAATTTCGATTTAACTAAGTTTTTGAATAACATTAAAGCCAAAGTCACTCGGCATCTTATGTTATGTATGCACGTATTCCACATACATGCATGCATATGTATATACATATATGCACACTGTGTTTGCATCCCTGGTGTCCATTATAAAATGTTATTCAAATTTCCAAACACCGGGCCAAAAATCTCAGCATACAATTTCATCGAAAATAATTAAACTGGTTTTAGTTTTTTTCCTCTCTATCTTTATTTTATTTTTTTTTTCTTGCTCCACAAACTGAGGATTGATTAAATAATGTTTCTGCAGCAAGCAAAAACCTTTCACATTTATGTTTAAAAAAAACTGCAACTGTATGGGTTCGATTATGTGTGTATGTATATACGGTATATACATACATACAAACACATGCTGCTTTCCTTTGTGTTTTGTGCACAGTTTTTGATTTTGGTTTTTTCTTGCCAAAGTGAAAGGTGGCTCCCACAATTCAACAATTCGAAAAAGAAAAATGCTTTTTAACTTGAAAATTGCTTTGGTTTCGTTTTTGCTTTTTGGTAAGTGGCTAAAAAATGTCTTCCACATGTAAATGGGCTGCACGAGCGCGCAGCAAAAAGGCAAAGAAAGTGCGAACGCGGAACATCCGATCAGAATGCAGCAGAACCATGCCAAGAGAAACCGCAACAAATTGGCAGCTACCCCACGCTTAAACCGTTAGAATTTTGTTTATGACGTTTATGTTTTCGCAACTATGTCTTTTCTTGTTCTATATATAAACTGAACGTTGACGAAAATAGCCATACAAAGTTTAGGGCGTGGGCGCAGCTGGCTTATCACCAAACGTTCAAAGTGTACGCAAGCCATGCGGCCGCTGACGTAGACTATCAGCTTATTAACACACATTCTGTTTTTTGCACAACGGAAATGTTGTGAAAGTAACGGTTAAAACACCTACGCACACAGCTACACAATGATATCCTAATCCCCCACACCCACCGTCATTGAAGTACAGCTTTGTTGATTGTTCTTTTTTGCTTTTTTTCTTTGACGCCTTTCACAAATAATTTAACAGCATGCTGTGCACATAGTATACATACATGCACACACATTAGCTTATATGTATGCACATGTATGTATATATGTGTATTTTGCATTTACTATACATGCTTAACGAACTTGATTCAATTAAAAAACAGCTGGATGAGTCATCATTGGTGCTTTTCTTTCTTTATGTTTTGTGCAGCAATAAAAATATTTTAAAATTTTTTAAAATTTATTTCATTTATTGGAAATAATAAATAATATGAAAGTCTTGAAATTGAATAAATGAATGACCTTTAAAATGTATAGAGCCTGGCTAAATTTTTCCCATTTCTCATTTCTTTTCAAAACGAAAATAGCTAAGCAAAGGGCAACCGTATTCTATGCTGCATATCCCCAGGCGATTTTAATATGGGTGCTATAGGAACTAGTAATGCGATTTGAATTCTATACTCCATATATTCATATCGAATTCAATTTATTTCCGGTTGAAATAAAATTTGTTTCATTTAAGTTGTAAGAAATGGTAAAAGCGAAATATTAGTTAATATCCAGATAGGCAAAGCGGCTTTAACAATTCGCTCCACGGTCGTGTTTTTTAGAGTTATATATTAAAATTTCCATTAATCTAAGCTAACCCATCAGAATCCTCCCCCGCCATTTTATTATGACCAATCGTCGAACCACCAACTGTTGCACAACTTGTTGCCAACAGTCGCCTGCTGTTACACTGATGGTCGCTCGAAACAGTTCATTATCAAGCTTCGTCGTCTTGCATTGCACTCCCACAATGGGCAGAACCTTATGGCGTGCCCACGCTTGTGACGTCCTCCTGCCCACCCGTTCCGCAACGGATTACGCTGCTCCTGTTGTACTGAACGACCATATTGTACATTTTGCAAAGGCAGGCTCTGAATAATTTACAGTGACTTCTTGTTTCTAAACAAACGTCCCGTTCGGTGTCTGCGACATTGACGTCAAAAGCCAAAAACAGCTGTTACGCCACCGCAGCACTGTTTTAAGAGCAATGCAGAAGAGAAAAGAGAGTATGTAAGTGGTGGACACTGCGCATCCTGCATTGCGCAGCGCGTGTAAAAATTTCGCATGAATGGACGGCAAGTGGTCTTATGAATGGGCCACTGCCGTCGTAGTAGAAACTCAAGTAAAGGGGGTGACGATGACGATGGCGTCGGGCTGCTAAACAATGTGGGCGGCTGTGTGCGCATATATATGTGAGTGTGTGTATTGATGTCGCTGCGCAAATTTAATAATGCCTTCCATATGTTTCATGGTTTGGCATAGAAAACTGTGACTAATTTTTGCATTCGAACCTGTTTTGTTTAAAAGCATTGCAATGCTTTGCCCTGGCTATGTGGGAAATGTCAAAGTTAAGCAACACAATCGCATCCATATCTGTACACACACATACACATACATCTGTGTGCAATACACCATATTGAAAGTTCGAACTAGTTATTCAAATATGCTAAGCCATAACTAAGAGTCCAAGTCTGTTTCGTGGTTTTTATTTTTTGACTGTTGCCAAGCACGTTTTTCTCAGTCTCTGTCAAGACTCCATGTGCATTGTTAAATAGCGGTAACCGGTACGGTGTGGCTGTCAGCCTGCCTGCATTTAAGCCGTTAGAAATTTTCAACTTAACCTCAAACGCATTGCCATGCTATGCACATTACTTGCTACTGCTGTTAACTGTAAAAGGGTGTCAAATTGGTTTGCAAGAAATTGTTAAAAACATTATACACGGTTCATGGCGCACACATACACATGTACTCACGTATGCAATTATATATTTACATATATTCTAGCTCAACTTTGTTGCTTATATAAGCGAAAGTTGTTCGAAAAATACTCTTATTAGTATTTTTTGTAGTTTGTTTTTGTATCTTTCCCCTCAATGGCAGTAAAATTTTGCTGACTTCTGAAAGTGTTTGTTAATGCTGCAATTTTCTTCTTCGATTGTTTTTCTTTGCTTTTAATTTTTGTTTTAACCACAACTTTTTTTTTTTGTTGTTTGTTGTGATCTTGAGCTTGCTCAGCAATTTTTTGTTTTGTTCGTGAAGGCAATTGCGTTTTGCGTTTTCTGCTTTCATCGTCAGCCAAGGTAATATTTAATATATAAAAGAAAAGTATAATAATGAAGTTTCGCGTTGTATATTAAAGTTTGAATCGCCCTTGCGTCTTAAGTCAATCGCAGATTGTGTTGCGCCCAGATAAATATCGAGATAACTTAAAGCTTAAATTTTAATTCACAGAACTTGATTGACTTGAGATCATAGCTATATTAACATAAAAGCATTTCGGGTTTCTTTAAAAAGTATTTAAAAATAATTATTTAAAGGTGCTGAAAACTATTCAGGGTATAAGAACACATGATCACAACTTTTTTGTTCATATTAAATCTAATTTTAACAAAATGAATAATAATAATTTTACAGTAATATGCGTAATCCGTGATGTATTGCTTTTGTTGTTGTTTTTAGCTATCTTCAAATATTTGTGTGTTTCTAGGCGGTGAATTCTTATCATCTCGGATTTTAAGTAAAAATCTCAATATATTTATTTTAGCATTTGACAGCAAAATTGTTTCAATGTTTCGTTATTTATAAGGCGTCTGGGTCACTGAATATAATTTCGAATTGCGTATTTTATAACAATTGAAAAAGGTCGTTATTTCTTTGCTTTAGTAAGCAGTCATTCACTAATCTTTGATCTTTCTTGAAAAGTCTCATGATTTACCCTTGTCATTTTTATTACAAAGCTTTTCCATTCGATGCTAACAGAATTCCTATTAAATTCATTTTGATTAAAAGTAGATTACACATTATATGTGGGACTTTTGTTTTGATTTTGAAGTCTAAAATGCGAAAAAAAAACCCAATTTTGTTTCTAGTTTTTCCCTCCTTCTACAGAATGGGCATGTGTTAATCAAGAAAAATAAACCTTATCTGGCGTTTGTATATAAATTTATATATATACGAATGCTTTTTATTTTCTTTTCTTTTTTTTTGTGTTACAAAATACCTTTCGATAAGGTTTTTGATATAACTTGAAGAGTCTTGAGAATGATAATTTATTAATAAAATAAATACGAAAAAATTAAGAAGAAAATGATAAGATCGTCATCCATCAACTCCAAGTTGATGTGTATATTTTGCATTCCTCAATACACACAAAGCAATATGTGAATATGCTTTGCATTTATGACGTAATCTAGCGCAGAGTACGGATACGGGTACGGCAATGGGTTAGGTGCACACATATGTTTTGTACGTATGGCCTGTTTACGGCGGCGTCCGCACACAACATTTTCCCGGGCTAATAGTTTTAATGTTTTTCACTTCTATTTTTGTCGCTAATTTTTAATTTTACAAAAACTAGTATTGCATTAGGGTTTTTCCTAAAAGATTACAACTCTAATGTACTTTGCTTGTATATATATATACATATATGTAAAAAATTTTTGTATATATGTGTGTATCAATTTCATACAATTTTATGAGAACTGTTAAACAGAGTTCTTATTATAATCAATAAATTTTTTACTGAAAATACCATTTAAAATGTATTAATATGAATTAATATAATATTAGGCTCAAACCTGGCGCCAATTTCTTCGGCACAATATTTCTACTTAACTTTAAATATATATATTCAATAAATGCACATTTGACGTTATTTACAATAGATCACAGTTCTTAATTCAAGAATCAATTAGTTTTGGTTAATATATAATATAGTATTATATTTTAAAAAGGCATAGTTACTTTGTGTTTTAAAACGAAACCTGTTGAAAATGATGTCAAACCTTTGATACTATTTTTAAGGTTAGGCTTTAAAGACTATTTATGAAAAAACACGAAATAATTATAGTTTTGATTTTTAAACTTATTACTCCGCTATATTATCGGCTAATACCCAATATATTTAAATTAAATTTGGCACAGCAAAATCCGCTGGTCTATGGTCCTTCCTCGATTTCAGTTTAATTGAAAAAAGGAAAAATAAATGTTCCGTACTAAAAGTAAAACTGAAAAAGCGCTATATGATATAGTAAATCAAGTTACATAATATAAGATTAATTTGTGTGTGCTTATCCCGAAACATTTAGCTAAAATCTGAGATGCACGGTGGGACGTGAATAAATGAACATACCTTATACGAACAACAGTGCGCTGCCTTCTGCCTTTTGCAAGCTTCCTGACAAAACGAATATACCATTTGAGGGAAAACATTTTATATTTTTTAATGGCATAAATACACAAAGTAGCAATTAACTGCAAGGCAGAAACTTTAAAAATTGCAATTTGCGTTCCTCGTGGCTGCCAGTGCCTTTTAGTACGTTCGAGTATTATATTATCTGCAAGTAATGACACCAACAGCCTCGAGGCGGCCCTAGGTTTGTCAGTTTAAAGTGCAAGCAAAGCAAGCACACAAAAAAAAACAAAAAGTCATTACTTTGCATTTAGACCGGCTGATAGCAACTAGCAGCAGCAGCAGCGTACCTCTTATCAACTGTCTCCCCATGTGTCCTCATGCCGTAATAGATTTGATTGTATTGTGTCTTAAGTAGATGTCTGAGACGCTGCTGCTGCGGCTTCTGCTTCCTCCGCCAAAACTACAACAGCAAGAACAAGAGCGCAGCGGCGACCAACCAGCGACATGTATTCATTACTGTTTCCGCAGCGATAAGCAGCGGCAGCATGAGCTCTGCCAGCACTACCAGCAGCAGGAGCAGCAAATACTTCACTTCGACTCGCACACACACATTTCATTATATTGAAACATTTTTTTATTGTTCGTCGAGTTGCCTTCTTGCCTAATGATAAATTTCTATTTTTTAATTTCTTGGAAAACTCCAATTATCATTATCGTAACAAGAAAAAAAAAAAAAAAAAAAAAGAAAAGAAAAAACTTTAAAAGTTTTGTACCAACACACGATATTTAGTCTTATCAACCCACCAGCCGCTCCATGTAAATGATATTCGAAAAACACAAGAAATCACTAACAAATGTGTCACGGAACATAACATTGAAAAGAGCAAAAAAGAAACCGGAGAACAAAAACACTATAGATATCTTTAGCAAATAGCCATTGCCCTAATACCCTTTCTATGTTCGCGCATCTTTGAAAACAATAAACTAACTATTTTTATAAATATTGTAACAAAAGTTACATTATAAAACTTTTGGTTTTTATTTAATTTATTCGTTATGACATTTTTATATTTTAAAATACTACTTCTTTGACAGTTGTGTGTAGTACAAGCTTACTAAATAGAACTTAGTAAAGTGATTAATGCGAATTATTATAAGAATGCTGATAATATCCAGAAATTCAAGGACCAAACTAGCTGATATATATACATTTATAGACAAGCAGGTTAAAACTAAAAAAAACTTTTCCAAGTAATTTTTTCAAAGTAATTTGTAGGATCCCCAACCAAAGAAAAAGTCCGTAAAATAAATAACAAACAGTAACGTCAAAT
>JAWNPV010000293.1:0-24833 GCA_035078785.1 Collessia kirishimana
CACCACCCCCCCACCCCCCCCCCCCCCCCCCCCGTGGCATTTAACGTCACCTGATGACGCAGCACAGAAGGTGCAAATAGTTTGACGTCCAGGGAGACAATTAAATCGATTTTAATTAAACAAAACAAAAAAAAAACAAAGAAAATGAAAGAGGCAGCTGGGGAAGCAGAGGAAGCTGGCGTGGTCCGGACTTGATGGCGGCTTGGGGCAGATCAGTGCAGATCTTGTCACAGTTTAATTGAAAGAGGCCGAGCGTAAATAAATTACCAATTAACAGAGGGCCGACACACACACACACACACACACACACACACTCTACACAACCGATAAAGTCTAGAGGAAAAATCTACGATGCAATTCAAATGACGTAGAAGACAAGCCAACCAAGATGCTTATAAATCATGATTTATGCAGGGTCAAAGAAATCCCTTTTATAAGAGTTGAGTATAAGAGATGGACAATTGACAGCCTAGGCTGAGCCAGCACTAGACCATATAGCTATCCAGCCATTAAAGCTGATTGAAATCTAGTTAGATGAGCTTTTGGTTAGGAAAACTTTTTTGTTTCTTAAGGGAATTAAACCAAAATTGTCACAGGAGACCTTTAGACTGTTTAACATTTCTGTGGTGAATTTGATGCAGATCCCTCGACTAGATCATATAGCTGTCATAGAGTGAACTTTAACCCTTGGCACTTGGCTTCTTCTTAAAGGAATTTAGGCCAAAGCTGGCTGTGTGAGGCTTCGTTCTGTTGAGTTAAATGACTAACATTGATGGAATAAACATCCCAGTTGATTGTAAACCAGTTCAGTTCACATCCTTCAATGAGAAACTCATATTTCTATTGACAAAAAGTCGTTGATTGTTGTCTGCTTTTATGTTTTTCTGTTTTTCTGTTTGAATTGTCTACTTCGTTGTTTTGTTTAGTTTTTATTGTTGTTGTGCTTTTGCATTTTATCAATCTATAATCGGAAGCAGAGCTCGTTTCGAGCTCTACGATCGTGACGCTTAATGGTGACGATGATTATCGCTTGGCTATGACAAAAGATGACGAAAACGCACAACGCACAATGGAATTGAGACGACAACGACGACAACGGCGACGACGACAGCGACGTTCACTTAAGCAAACAAATAAATAATTAATAAATTTATAATAAAACCATAAAGTGACCAGTTGAAGCTGCTGTTGTTGCTGCTGTTGCTGCTGTTGTTGTTGCGGCTTTTGTTCCCAATGTTCCAATGATAAAACATTTTTTTTTCTCCTTTTGCTTTCCGTTTTGTTGTCTTGTTTGTTCGTTTGCTGTAAAAGCAACGAAAAAACTAAAGCAAAATCTGAGAAAAACATTTAACAATTGACGCAGGCAGGTGACAGTGACACACAAACGAGGCGATTAGCCAGCCAGCGGCCTTGGCGGCCTCCTCCTGGCCTCCAGGTAGAGGAAAAATCTCTTAAGGTTACTTGGTTGAGTATTTTTGCTGCCCAGCGGCTAACTAAAGGCCCTGCAAATTGTTACTTCATCACAGATCATTAGGGGAGATAGTAGATCGATAAATTTCGATATTATTTCCATAAATTCGCCTTTGATCCACTGATAAATTGTTTTCCAGGAAAACAAATTCAAAGCTTAAAAATTTTAGATTTTTCATTGACAACCTGCTAAATGCAAAATGCAAGTCAGCAAGATCACCGATCATTTCGATAACACAAAATGGCTGCCTAGCAAATCCTTATCGAGATCTTTGAATGGTGGAGAGGCGTGGTAAAGCAGAAGACAAAGAGCAAAAACGATCGATGAGCAAAGCTGAAACAACAAAAATAAATAAAATTTCTAATGAAAGTTGAAAAGCGCCGCTTCAGCGATTGGCTGGAACAGTTAATCCACAAAACCGATCGGAGCCAACATCGAACAAGTTCGAAGCTAGTTCGAAGCGGCGATGCTGCGCTGTCGATGCCCAGCGTACCCATAAGCTCACCCACATGACAGCTTGCAGAGCTGCTGCCACTGCCACCGCCGCTGCCGCCCGCCGAAAACAAAACAAAAAAAAAACAACAGTAAAAAGCTCGTGATCGTTTGGGCCCAAAACTCTCATTCGGCTACGTCTATCTCTCGTTGACTCTCTACAGCGGCTGCGCAGCCGGCGTTGACTGCATGCAAACAGGATCTGAGCGTATATTACGTAGCGTTTGGCTTTAAGCCACCATCATTCCCAAATCGTCAACAAACAGCAGCAGCAACAGCAGCACCGCCACCATCAACCGCTAACGATTAACATCAGCGGCCGCAACGATAACAAGCTCAGCTGTTCAGAGTCTTTTTCTCGTGCTTCTGCCTTCGTGTTTTTTGTTTTCTATCTTGTTGGTAGTATCAGTGTCGGTTTTATCCATCCGGCAGGCAGAGCGCGGCAACGTAAAAAAAAAAAAACACAAATTTTCCACCCCCGTAACGCCTTAGGCAGCAGCAGAACCACCAGCAACAACAGCCGCAGCATTAGCAGTGGCAGCAGCGGCAGCAGCAACAAGTGCAAAAGTAAAGTGAACTGCCAACGCTTTCCTCTCTCTCTCTCTCTCTCTCTCTCACTCTCGGACGCACGATCGTGCCTGTGTTCGTGGCTCGGTCTTCGGCTCGGTTCAGGCCGCTCGGCTCAGCTCGGCTCGCTTCAAAGTCGCGCATCGTAAATTACTTGCAAAGTTCATTTGAGTCTCGGCTTTTAATACCGTTTTAGTGCGTTTTCGAGTTGGTCGTGTTTTTCGTTCACAAAATACTTAAAAAAAAATAAAAATTAAAATAAATTGAAATATATAAAAAAACATTAAATACAAGAAAATATTTGGGAAAGAAAAATTCTTCGGCTGTGTAAAACCTGGAAAAACTTGGAAGAAAAACATTTTGAATTTTTTTTTTTTTTTTTTTGGTGATAAAAAAATAAAAAACATTTTGCTCCTTGAACGCGTCATGATAATTGCAGCTTAGACTTGACCTAGAAACTTTTAAACAACCCACTGAATCCTGGACAAGACGCTGTGGGCTTTGGAACACTTGAAGAAATAATTTTTAGGTTTTTTTTTTTAAATTATTTTTTGTTCAATTATTAACGGAAATGTAAACTACTCGCCCCCGCCCGTAACTGTAATTTTTAAAAGCCTCGCTTCCTGTAAATTAAGAACGAAACAGAGAGAGAGAGAATCGACACCTGAAGAGAAGAAGAAAAAATTCAATAAAAAACAAATTTTAATTGCAAAATTATCAACGTAAATTTAAATACAAAAAAAATTAAATTAAAAAAAAAAAAACAAATCGCAGCAAAAATCAACAAAAATATAATTGAAGCCCAGAAAGCATTGGAAGACGGAAGTGTGTTTCTTTCTTTTTGCATTAAGCTGCATCCTGTTTGGGCTTTTCCACACACACACACACACGCACGCACCTGCACGCGTCACACAGACAACTGCGGACAAAACCCTGCTCTCTGCTACTCTCTGGCCTGACGTATAAGAGTCGTGCATGGTACACGGTATTTGGCTAGCCCTAACGGTAAGTCACTTATAAGAGTTTTGACCTCCAAAAAAATGTGGAAAAATATAAAAAAAAAACAAAATAGAAATAAAATGTTATGAATTAAGCACAAGTATAAGGCCAGTGTATAAGACCGTGTATAAGAGTCAGCCATGATTTGCTTTCTTTCCAACAAGTCCGTCTGCAATTACCGTAAATTGTAGGCCATTTTCTTTGTTGTTGTTGCGGTTGATTGTTGATTGCAGCCAGTGGCCACATGCACCCAATATCGAATGAAACAATAATAAATACTCGTGGCTAAATAAATAAAATAGTAAATAAACAATTGCATGTTGCTTTCCGCTGTTGTAACCCAAAGCAGTCATAAATCACACACACGCACACACACAAAGGTATTTAGTTTTGTCCAAATTACAGCGAATTGTACAGTAAATAGAAGTGAGTTTAGTCGATTTTTGGCCATCGATAGATCTCCAATATCAAGCGATCATCGATTACCTGTTTTAGAAGATCAATCAGCAAAAATTCCGGGAAACTCTGACTCTGATTCTGGGGGCGTCTAGTGCAATAGGAATCCATCAAGGGTGAAGGGTGAAGGCATATAAAATCCCAATGTTTAGAGTGATTTTTTGTTGCTGTTCCCTTGAGATATTTGTCAATCAAATTTTTGTTTTTAGTTAAGCTTTCAAGTAGGAACGTCTGCCAGCCCCGGGCAGCAGCGAGTAAAGAAAGCTAATTGACAGGTGGAAGCTGGCATTGAAGGCCGAGATTTAATGCCCCTTTTGCCGGCTACTGGTGGGTGTGTGTGTGTGGGTGGCATTAAGTAATCTACATAGCAGCTACTTGGGCATCAAAAGAATCCCAAAGGTCAGGCGATCAAGGCCTAAAAAATCCTGAAAAGCTAAAGGCTCTGAACCGATATTTATCAAGCGATGAATTGAGCTTTTTTTTCGGACACAGAAGGCTGTTAAATTCTTTAGAAAATTCATCGATTACAGCGATTTTTCTGCCAGTTGAGCGAACTGAATTCCTTGACACTTTCAGGCAACCCAGGCAGGCGGCCAAACAGCTTTTCAAGTTCAACCTTTAAGGCAATCAATCAGTCAGCTATTGCGTGTTCATCTCCCGTCTGCCTGTCCGTCTGTCTGTCTGTCCGTCTGTCTATGATACAGATATAGATATCGTATGGGGTGGCCGGCCAGTCGTTGGGGAAAATTAAATGGCCGCACCGCCGGCTAGTGTCCGGGCTGCTTCTTACTGGGTGTCCCGATCAATTCCGTTTGGCCCAAAACGGCCATGTGACGCTGGGCCAGCGATGATGTATCTTTTGGCCATGTTGTATGCGTGTGTGTGTGTGTGTGTGGCTTTTGGTATGCGCACTGCATGGAGACGATGGGTTATTTAAGCGCTCATTGCTCGCTCGCACCTGCTCAGCTTGACAATGCTGCCTCAGTCTCGGCTCGCTTATAACGCAGGCAACTCACATCCACAGCGGATCAGCCTCAAACAAATTCAACAAAATAAATAAATAAATAAATAAAAATAAATAAAAGAAAAAAAAATCAGCATAGAAAACTTTCACTGCCACCAACGACGCAGACGGGTGACGTTCCAGTTACCAGTTTACTGATTTCAGATTTCAGATTTCCGATTACAGATTTCAGATGTTGAGATGTTGAGATTTCAGTTTCGCATCGAAGATGCGTTGGGGATTTAACTTAGCCAGGGCTTAGCTAACAGCTAACAGCTTACAGCAAACAGCGCAGCATCAACGTAACAGCAAAGTCCGAGCGGAAATCCGCTGCAAATTTCCAACTTCCAATGACTTCCAATTTGCATAAATGTTGCTGCGATAACAGATCGCAGAACAGAAATAAAAAAGCAGAAAAAAATAATAAAAATTGCAAGTTCTAATTAAAAAATTGTTATAACAGCGGCGGTTGCAAACAAAAAAAAAAAACAAAAATCAGAAAATCACAAAAAAAAATTACAAAAAACTAATTAACATTTTAAGAGCTTAGCAAAAAGGTGAGAAAATCATTTCGTCATGAGACAAGACGGGATGGGATGGGACGGGACGAAGGCATCAAGCGGCATCAGGCGGCGTCAGGCGGAGTCAGGTGTAAGGCGGCAGCCAGTCAAGTGCCCACTTGAGTGGAAAATCAATGCACTTCCGTAAAATGCGGAGAACAAATACACAGACAGATACGGATACAGTTAGAGATACACAGTTACAGATACAGATACAGATACATTTATGGTCGCAGGCCAGGCAACAGGCAGGCAGACACTGAATAAATATTACGATTGCCAACTGCTGTGCTGCGGTGCTTTTCGTTGATTTTATTTTTATATTTTCTGTTGCTGCGTTTTGTTTTCTTCTCTCTCTCTCTCTCTCTGTCTTTTCCAACAAGTATTTTTCAAAAATTAATTATTAATAATTTATGGGAAAACAGTAGAAGCCACAAAGTAGAAATTACACGTGGCGAGCAAACATACAATTCAGTTGGTCTGTTACAATAAAAAGCGGCTGCAAAGTTATAAAATCGCTTAATTATAGTTTTTATCGGCCTGTAAAATGTAACAGTTTAGGTAATTTTTTCAATAAAAATACAAAAGCAACAAAAAAAAACTCTGATTGCCACACGGCAACAATGAAGTCAATTGATGCTGTGGGGATTGAGATTTATCGGTTGGCGATCTCACTAGAGTTTCCTGCTTTGAAAGCACCAAATGCCACCTGTGTTGGCCCTGAAGATTTTACTTAGGATGCTGGTTAAATAAATTAATTAATTTAAGAGCAATAAACAAGAGAAAATCCTAGAAAATTGCACTCTGCTAGCGCTGAGCTGCAGTTCATTAATCGATCAAATTCATCGGTGGAATGCCAGACAGGATCAGCCTGTAGCCTCTCACATTTACATTGCTGATGAGCAGCGACCTTGTGGAAATGTTTATACAACGTTTCTTAAAAGCTGAATAATTTTTATTTTTATAATTTAATTTTTTTTTTTTATATTTATTTTTGGCAAATTCCTTTGGCCGCGCCTTTAACTATATAAAGTTGGAAACTTTCGCCTTAAAAATTGTTTTTTTTTTTTTTTTTTTTCGTTGTGTCCAGCAATTGAGTTTTATTGTTACAAAGATGCGTTGTTTTGTTTTCTTATTTTTATTTTTATTTTATTTTTTACTCCTCCTGTGTGAGGCTGTTGACGCTGCATATTGTTGTACGTAATTTAGCTGTCTGTCTGTCTGTCTGCCTCTCTGGCTGTGTGTTTGTTGCTGTTATCGTTTACACAACTTGGCTGCCGACTTCTGATTGTTGATAATGATGATCTGACTGGCAGGTTGATATTATTACTCATCCGCCTAGTGTACGCACACGCACGCACACACACACACACACGACAGGTGCCAAACAAGCCAGCAAATATTTGAAGCGATCTCCGGCGATCTCTGGCGATCTGCGGCTAATAAAATCCACAAATATGTAATTCATGTCTGCAGAACTAATTAACATTTCAGTCTTCGACGCCAGAGGCAGTTTCTTTTCCATTATTCTCAATCGCGCCCCGCTGTTATCATCGATGCCTGATAAACAAATTGTTCGGTGACAACATGGAGAAGAAATAGAAATCACTTCTTCATATATCAGCGTCAAATCAAATCATCGAGACACATTTTTGCTGCTGATTTGCATGTCTAATAGAAATTTATGGCCGTCACCCTTCCCCACCAAAAACCAAAAAAAAACTGATAATGATGAGAGACAATGACTGTTCGTATCAACATAAAAACTCATAAATACACTGGACAGCAAGGGAGTTGTGACTGCTCTACTTATACTCACTCTTATATGCGGTCTTATACTCTAGCCTTGCCATATCAGTTAAGGATTTTCAAGGCTTGACAAACACTCGATTGAGATCTTTCCTCACACCGCAGAGTTTTGCGAAATTTTGCAGTGAATTGGAGAAAAAAAAAACTAAATAAACTTTTACCAAATGAAACAAGCGACTGCGAAATTTTTTTTAGGGTTTAATGACTTAAAAAAAAAAAAAAACAGGGCTAAACACACACACATATATTTCGCTGTTTCGTTGTTTTTTTTTCTCCTTTTCATTCATGGCTATCATGGGTGGGTCAGCCAAATGAATGGAGCTGCTGCTGGTTTCTTGGCTAAATTCAAGGTCGTCTTGGCTGGGCAAGGCTACTACAAGTGCATAATTCCACAAGGTCAAATCTTGCGTTTCCCACCCCCCCTTTCCCCTCTTGATTTCCTCTTATTATTTTGTATTTTTTGTGTATTTTGATTTTATTTTATTTCTGCCCTCTGAGCGATGTTTGTGTTATGCAGTGCAATATGCAGCCGGATTGCATAAGCCCTGACAAAACAGAAGAAAAAGAAGAAGAAGAAGATGGAGAAGAAGAAGGAGAGGGAGAAACAAAAACAATAACTAAAGAGAAATACTTATAAGATATGTTCAGCAGTCGACCATAATCAAAAACTTGTTTTTGCTTTTGTTTTTCTTTGTAAACGTGAAAAAAAAAACAAAAAAAAAATATTAACAAGACGCACAGGGGCAGGGAGAAACAGAGACAGTGAGACTGAGTATGAGATAGAGAGAGAGAGAGAGAGATAGAGGGAAGGAGAGACACTCAGGCTGACCTTAGAATTAAATTCAAGGCGCTGGAAAATTTTGAGGCCTGAAAACTTTCCATGGATAGAGGAAATGACGGCAGTTAACAGTGTGATCAACTGTGGCGGCATCAATTGAATCTTTAGATTGAATCTCAGGCGGCTTTCACCCGGGCAGCGATGGCTTTTTGAAGAGCTAAAAAAATAAGAAAAACAAAATACTATGTGAGATAAGCCGCGGGCCACCTTTACGACCAGGTTTTATTGTTATTTATAGCCAAATAATTGCCACTGCGAGGCGGCGATAAGCCAACAGACCAACAGACTAAATCTAAGGCACAAGACACTTGATGATGACGACGCCAGCAACAGCAGAAACAGCAACCGCAGCAGCAGCAGCAGCAGTGACAGCGACGACGGCATTGTCAACAGCAGAAGCCCAAAGATTGCCACGTTGCCACTTAGAGGGTGGGGGGGCGGTGTAAGGGAATGGAAATGAGCCGGAGTACAGCAGCGAAGATCACCCACGAGTGTGTGCTTTGCTGGCCTCTGATAAGATTTGGAAATTTTTCTTTACAACCGCTGTGGGCTGTTAGTCAGGCATCTGAGTTGATGTGATCGGACTGTTGGGACCTGTGGGACCCGTGGGACCAGCGGGAGATCTGATAATGCGACTCTCAAATCTGCTGAAAAATCATAAAAATTGCGGCCCTCAAGTGAGTGCGCGGGGCATTGGACTCTGCCATTAGCTTTCGGCTCGATAACACTTTCTGCCTTAGAAATTTATTTATACCCAGTTGGCTTAGATAATCGCCCCGTAAATTTCCATGATAAATGACTGGCAAAAGCTACAATTTGATTAAGAAATCGAATTGCCAAAAATCAAGTCGAGGAAAACAACGTTTCCATGTGGCAGTGTCTCTGCCACTTCTGATTGTTTCACGGCGACCAAGAAAGATGCTTGGAAATTAATTCCCTTTAATTGTGGGTATCCAAGTTGTGTGTCTTTCTGCTCTTTAGAATTTTAGAATTATTATTTATCATTAAAAATATTCAATTTTTCCAACTAATTGAATAAATCAGCTTTAAGAACGAATCGCTGATGATTTTTGCTTGATCATTTCAAGGCATCCGCCTTGCTGGCTTTGAATACATTGAACAAACCAAAGCTACTTTTGAAATTCTAAAGAAAAATGAGTAAAACCAAATCGGATCCGATGTATTCAAGCCGTCAACAATAGCCGATATGTTCCGTGTACTGTGGTAGCGACCCGTGTGCTTTGCTCCATTGTAAATGGATTTCAACTCAAGTCGCAGTGCCTAAAGCCAGTTGTTGGCTAATTATGATCAGCTTAGGTATTTCCCAGGCTTATGTATCTATAAATATCTGTATATTTGTATATCTGTAGCTTTATATATAGATAAACGTCTATGTGAGAGGAGCAAGCACAGGTGGAGTGTTGGCTGCCTAGCTGGCTGGCTGGCTGACTGGCTGGCAAACATTTTGCGTCGCAGGTTGCGGCCCCTCATTAGCTTTATTTGAATTGACAGTTTTAACAAATGAGAGGCGAATGAGTGGCAGATAGAAATACAAAAATTAATAAGAAATATAAAACACAACAAAGCAGGGCATAAAAATATTAAAACCCAAGAAACAAAACAGCAAACCATTATGGCTGTTGCTCAATTGAATTCGAAGCCTCAAGAGATGCTGGAACGTAAACACTTAAAAGCTTAAAGCCTCCGAAACAAAAAAAAAAAAAACAAAATTTGATTTGTTTTTGGTCTGCCGGATGGCCGATCAAATAGTCAAATGGATGACAAGGCAGATTAGAAGCCGCCGCCGCCACCACAAGCTCCAGTTCTCCTTTGTCTCTTGTCGCACCACCAGCACCCCCAGCACCAGGCATATCAAGCATACGCCCCATGCGCTGTGCTCCGGCTGGGGCCCCACAACAATCTCAATTGGCCAACCAACTGAGCAAACAAGCAGCAAAGTCTGTTCAAATCGCCAGACCAAATGCGGCAAAGAATTTCACTCGAAAAACACTGAGTTGAAAATGCCAAAGCGACTCCACACACCAGCCAACCTTGGCCAAAAGGCAAAAACACAAAAAAATAATAACAAAATAAATTTATAAATACATGGCGCTGTGTGTGTGCCAATGTGGGTTAAATAAAGTTAAATTAAAGAGTAAAAACAGCAAAGAAAAATGTGGCCTTCAGTCAAGTGTAGTTTTCCCTTCCCAAAAGTTTCCAACTTTCATTCTCTCCTTTGAGTTTCTGTTCTCAGAAACGGACCTGCGGTTATAATTATTCTTACAATTGTTGTTTGAAATCAACGTAGATAAAAATACAAAAAAAAAATAAAAACGACAGCAGAAAAAAACTGTTTACATTGCCGTTTATTTGTCCGCCAAAAGCGGAAGTTATTATGACAGATAAAAAGTGGCGAGAAAAACACCAACGTAAATAAAACTAAACTGACTGACTAACTGACTGACTAACGGACTGACTGACTGACTGACTATTGAAAATTCCAGCTAAAAAACGTATTTTTAAATGAAATTGAAGTTCAATGCAATGTGTGTGGCTCTGTGTTGTGTGCTAATTGCATTCTAATCGGCTCTGAAGGTCTCGGTCTGGGCCAACGTTGCCACACGCACAGCGCTGATGCTGCTGACCAAATTCTCACTTCCTGATAGGATTCTCCGCACAATTCTCTCTAGCCATTGAGTTGACTGAACTATGGCCAAAGCAGAGGGAAAGCAATAACAGCAAGAAGCATGTGGATTTCAATAATAATGGCAACAAAAACAATTAGTTAATAACAATTGTTGTTTCCATTCGTTTCGCTGGCCGCCTTTTTGTCAATCAAACAATTTGCTTGTTGCTGTCGTCGTTGTTTAATTTTAATGCTTTTTTATTTCCATTTTGGCATTTAATTATGTGTGTATAAATTTTTAATTGCAGTTTTCTGCTTGTTAATTATCTTTCGGCTTTGGTCAATTGCCGATGGATAAACCGCAAGCCAAAAAAAAAACAAAAAAATGCCTAAAAGCAGAAAATCCCCTCAACAAACTGCCAAACTAACAAGCAACAACCAAATAGATTTTATGGGTTTTATGTAGCTTAAATGATTGCGGCTTAAATGCTCAAGTGACATCCACTTCTGACTTCTGATGTTTCATAATCATTGCGGGCAGCGTAAGCCGCATCCCACTGGCATGAATTGGTCAATAAATTGACAAATTTATTTATTTGTTGTTAGCTTGAATGCAGCAGCCCAAGGGCCACACAATGGATGGCAGGGTATAGAGACGCTCTGCTCCTCACATATAAATATTTATTACGCTAACGGACTGCTAATGAAAATATGAGTATCTACTGACAGCACAGCGACAGCAACGATAACAACTATAATAACAGTTAATCTACGCAGATTGCCATTGACTATATAATATATATATTTAGCCGATGTAATCGGATGCTGGGAAAACAGCCAGCAGGCAACACACTCTTCAGCCAACTAACCCAGCTTATTGTATAGGAAAAAAGCTTAATAGTTGTACGAATATATATATATATATATATAGAAGATCGTGGATATATATGTATGTGAACATGTAGAAAAATACAAAAATTCTAAACTGAAAATCACAGTAAAATTAACACGCAACTGTGCACACAATAATCGGACTTTTATAACAATGATGTTTCGCCTTTTTGCTGCCCATTTTTTTATTTTTTTTTTTTCCCGCATAAACATTTAAAATATATTTGCACATGTGTATGTAAATTACACACACACCAACACACACACGTGTGTGTCTTGGCATTTGGCTTGACTTCCGTCTGCCTTCGCGTGACTTGCGGCCCATAAAAAAATACAAAAAAATTTGATGAGCGTCGTGGTAACCGAAAACCCCAAAGGGTTGTAGGACCGGCATTAACGGTAACAGCAGCAGCAGCAGCAGCAACAGTCCTAGGCGAGCACTCAGGCCGCAGCAATCACAGCCTAATCAAATTTAAATTGATTGATTCGCCGTGCCATAAAGATTATTATTATGGCGACCATTATGGCAAACAATATAAACGTTTCTACACGGCTCGTAAATCCATTGATTGTTATCAACTGCCGATAGGCCCGCCAGCCCACCGACCCACCGGCCAGCCAGCTACGTAATTCAAGTGCTAATAAAACCAGGAGAGACCATTGGGGGGAGGTAGAGGAAAATAAAAATCCCAAATAGAAAAAACCTTTCTGGCATTTGTCATTGATTAAATTGCCTTGATAAATGAATTTGCAGTTTTTAAACACAATTTATATTAAGTTAATTTCAGAGATTATTTAGTCAAGCAATTATTTAAAATATTTTCCATTTCTATTTCCTTTGCAGATCGCAAACGTTTTACCTCTCGACTTACTTAGTTTATTAAAGGTAAAGTATCGCAAAGTCTAAAAAATATTTAAACGAATCGATTCTTGGGTGATGGTGAAGGGTTATACGATAAATGTATCGATTAATCCATCAGCTGCTTCAGTTGATAATTATTTGTTAGAACGGATGACACATGGGAATTTCCATTGATCGCAGGCTATAAAACTGAATTATCTTGGGCTGTCAAATGCAGATTTACTATCGGACATTTCCTGCGCTTTGCCATAAATAACTGTCTTGTGTGGTAGAGAAATCGAAAATCCTCATTATCTCTGTACAGAGTTTATGGTTTGCTAATCACAGATAACTCAATTGCATAATTTTTAGAGCCGCTTCTCAAGCTCAGATTTTTCAATTGCAAATATTACGTATACGCTGCGTGAGCCCTTTGGCAGCTGTAGACTGTCTGTCGCGCAAGAAAAGTATGAGATGTTGCGAGTATCTCAAGCGGCTGGCCTGGGCACTTGATGTAATGAAATCGGCAGCTAAAAATGTTGGCTAAAAATAGTCAAAATGTCTGTCTGGCTTCACACACAAAGGCCGAAAACCTGTTGCGCTCAACAATCAACAGCCAACAGCCAACGGCCAGACGGGCCACTTCAGGCGAACCTGGCCGAATCCACCAGATGGAAATAGCCAGGCCAGAGCCATTCACGTGACTGTCGAAGCCGAAGCGCACAAATAATAACGATTTTTTTCTGGATTTTTAAAATAATCAAATCGGATTCTACAGAGCCGATATGATAGCGAGTCTATAAATAGCCAAAGGTAATACCCATGGGCAGCTCTATAGTTTTCTATTTGGCTGGAAATCGATTTGGGCCGATCGCAAAGGATTTCCAAGTAGCCATTGGTAGTTCAAGTTGATGGGCATTTAATTGGCTTTGTTCTAATTTTAATTGAATGCTTGATTAAGCCGGTAAGTCGGCAGTAAGTGGATTTGATATGGGATTAATTCACCTCCGATAAGACGCCGACCACTCGAGCCACCGCTTAATGCATTTAGCCAATGAGCTGCCTTATCAATTGCAATCGGGAAAACCTTTAATCATCTAATGCTGACTGGCAGCCTTAAAACCATTGAGTTTGCTCTACGGCAGTTTGCATTTCATGCCCTCTTGGTTGGCTCGGCTATGGCTATGGCAATGGCTATGGCTATGGCTGGTTACAGAGTCATTGAGGCTCTCAAGACATGGCTTGATGAATAGATAAATATCGTTGGAGGTTGTTGTACTATTAGCTCAGGTAGACAGAGTGTCGGTCTCTTCGCTTAGAATTAATAATTGTAAAATTTAAAGCTTAAGCCGAGAGCCAAGCTCCAAGGTGTTATATAAGCAATCGAAACAGATTTTCGGGCCTTTGAAGCCTTTTTTTACACCACTCAAAGACACTCAAAGACACTCACACGCACAGACACAGCCATTTGGTATTCATGGTGACCGCTTTGGAGAGCTTATCCCATGCCAATCAATGGCAAAAACTATGTGGGTCAAGCCAAGTCTCAGCTGCCAGCTGCCTACAGCCACTGAGCCGCCGCTGTTATAGCCGTTCGGAGATGAACTCTTTTAGCCGAGTCTTTCATTGTTTTCTGTTCGCCTTAACAATTCTTCAGCTGTGGAGATGGAGAAGAAGGTGGAGAGAAGGAGCGAGAGAGTAGGAGAAGCCGTGTTTACTCTGCATAATCATCGCAGTCATCGTAGAAATGTCAAGTGCGCTACCCTTCAACTCTGTCTGGCTTAATGCTGTTCGAAGTTGGCTTAGCCAGCTCAGCCAGCTTGCCAGCCATATTGACATTGACACAACTGGGCAGAGTTTAGTTTGTCTTTCTTCTCTTCTGTTCTCTTTGGTTTTATTTAGTTTTGTTGACACTTGAAGTTTTGCCAGCGTTTTTTGGGCGGGTTTTTGCAATCAATTGTTGACAACTTTGCCGTGAAGCTGATCGCAAGTGATGTGCTTGGTTGGTTGGTTAGTTGGTTGGTTGGTAGTGCCATCAAGATGCTGACTGTTTGCGTCGTCTAATCATCCAATGATTGCCCGTGTCGATATCGATCTGCGTGCCACTCGAGCAGTCTCATGGCAATCAGACAACGCTCCATCCATATATCGGACGATAGGAAGCAACACACACGGCGCATTTCGCGATTCATCAATCTTCATTAGCACGGCCACTCGAGTCTAGAGTGGCTACCAACGCCGTCAGATACTCTCTGGCCAATCGCTTAGTCATATCCCTGTGCTTTGTGGCCAAATTAGCACACGATAGCTAAGTGATATCAAATGAAGCTATCAAGGCGAGTGAAACGAATCCCTGAACTGGCCGCTGGGCCATCTCTATGGTGTCTGCTGTCCGCTGTCCACTGTCCACTGTCCACTTTACTCTTTCAGTTAACCGCGTTTAATCATCATAATATTTACGATCAATGGAAATCACAGCTAACATAATCACGCGCTAATAACTCGGCGATAAGGCCAGTAGGGTGCGATCGTTGTACTTAGCAGGGTCTCGGGTGGAGTTGGGTGGTGTTGGGTTGGGTTGGGTTGGGTGTGGGGATAAGCGGCCAATACCTGCTGACCAGCCAGAATAGCCGAAATCAGTTCGACACCTTCCGCGTACTTGTTGACGGCATAAAAGTTTTGTCGTTTTGTCGTTTTATTAATTAGAATTTATGATCGAGGCAATTCGCCGCCATCGCCATCGCCACTGCCATTGCCATTGCCATTGTCGCTGCCGCTGCTGCTGCTGCTGTCGCTGTCGCTGCCCCTCACATAGAGACAATAAATAGCCATTGGATATGGCTGTTGCTTGTGTTGCCTCTGTAATCTAATCTGGAAGCCAGTTCAGGTCCCCACCCTCTGCTCTCACCGACTACCTGATCGGCGGACAATCAAATGATCTAATGGCCACACGCCTTAACGATTTAGACTAACCGAACCGTACCGTAGTCCAGTCAATTCCGAGTCACAATCAAACGAGCCGCTAAATCACAATTCTGTTTAGGATAACCAACTAGGCTACACTTGAACGAAATCCGGTTCAATTGCCGCTCAAGTGACAGCACAACCGATCGTTTAATCATCCTGCCAAGCGTGCAGACTATTAACTGGGTTGTTTCAGCATTAACCCTGTTGACTGCTTTGAAAGAAATTCAATTAGCCAACTCATTCAACTTGGCGGAACGATAAACACAACAAAACGCATCGCAATCATAATCAAATCATGGGCAGCAGGAACAGCTAAGGCCTTAGGGAACATACAACTCATTTGTTAGCAGTGTAATAATTTTACTTATCAAGAAAAAACTGTTTAAACAGCAACCGCAACAGCAACAACAACAAATAGAGGAAGAAGAAAAAATATAAAAAAATTGGCAAGCAAATCACGGTCAGCATTGTTCTGTTGCTGCTGGCCGCCTCGGCCTCTACCTCTGCCTCTGCCTCTGCCTTTGCTCCTCCCGTTTACTCAAGTCTCTGGCTTTGGTTATTTACAATTAACGCTTCTCCAGGCGCTGGTACTAATGATAACCTTGCCCATATATCTCTTGGACTCTAGTTTTACGATTACGGCAGCGTCGACGCCGCCGCCGTCAACTGCTGCGCCCGCCACTAATCACTCCAATTAGCTAGAAAGTGATTTTCGTTTAAAATTCGCACGATGTCGCCGTATCTTGGCATTGTATTGTGAGACAGTCAGTTGGCCACACAGCGCGCCATTCATTTTGGCCAAAGACCATCAGCAGCAGGAGCAGCAGTAGGAGCAGCAGCAGCCGCAGCACATCGTTGTCCACAGGAAGCGTCCGCTTCACTTCACCCAGAAAATCCTCCGCTATTTTTTTTTTTCATGTTGACTGCTGCTAAACTGTGATTTTCTCTCTGTGTGTGAGTGTGTGATTGTTACAAGTGAAATGCAGCCAAATTATTATAAAAAATAAGAGGCGAAAAGGCAAAAAAAAAATGAAGAAAACCGAAACAGAAACAGAAAGAAACCCAATCGAATCCATCTAATCAACTTGGTCAATGGAAAGGCCTCACCACGAACTCCAAATGTGCTTTACAAGACTCCAAACTGTGATTGTCAAGTGAAGAATTTTTTTATGTTGAAATATTTTTTTATGTCCAAGTGCCTGTAATAAGGAAAAAATCCTAGACGATCATTCTGTTTAACAAAAAGTTCATTTATAAAAAAATCTGAACATTTTTCTGTGACTAGTTTAGTTGGAAAATTAAATTAATTTTTTTTTAAATTTATTTTACATTTAAATTTACGTTACAAATAGCTGCCAACTTGTTGGAAAACCAGTAAACAGTTCTTAAAGTTCCGCTAGTTCATTTTAGTGGTTCAGTTCAGTTGAGTTTGGAGGGTGTTCCGTTGTGATTTGTGTTTATTTTGAATTTCTAAATTAATGTTGCGAGTTTTATAGATTAAGCGACTCTTGACAGCTGAGCGGATTGTATTTGATATGGATTTATTGGTTGACAGGTCCCATGACTGGGGAAAGCACTTGAACAATGGAAAGAGTATCGAGTCAGTTCGTTTGGTTGACTCACTGACTCATTGGAGTTATCTTAAGCAGCTCAAGTTCAAGTGGATCGAGACGTTGCCCAGCATTGTCCAAATTGCCCTTCTCTAATCAATTTTCTGTATTTTTTTTTTCTTTTTTTTTTTCACCGCCAAAGGGCAACCGCAACAGACTGTCGTTCACTTTTGCTTTTCTTTCCATTTTCCATTCTCATTGATTTCACTGTGTTATGCGCAGGCCTAAATCGATTATGTAATCTATAATTTTATGCAAAAAGTCCACAAAAAGTGTAGCAAACTCTTTGCAATGAGAAAACCAAGCTCAGACAGGCAGCCAGCCAGGCAGCGGGCAGCCAGCGGATCTGTTCATAGAATATAAATTGAGAAATATGTATTCGTTAATGACGTGAGGCGCGTGTCAGCACCAAAATATAAAACAAATTTTTTCAACGAAATGTAGTAGATAAAAAATAATAAAATAGAAACAACGACAAACCAAAAACCCACACGCAGCAGCCATAAAAAATGTGTTCAGCGTAAATGTAGAAAATGGCCAATTGTTGTCCCAAATTGGCCGAAGCTGGAAATTGAAATGAAATTATTATTTATAAATATATAGAAACGTCTCTCTATATACATATATTTTATCTATAAATACTGCCGCATGAAAGTCAAATTACTTTATTAAGTTTAAGCCGCCGATGCATGCAATGCGATTAGCTTGGAGGCTGCTGGACACGACTGCGGCTCTGTCCCTCTGCCCTTCGCCTTTTGGAGATGAAGAAAAACTTGAATTTTATTCCGTTGACGATAAGGTATCATCCTAACCACAGGCAATTAAAGCTGATCATGCAGTCAGCAAATAGCTCGTTTGTCTATTGATTATAATAATTTTATATAATCATTGCTGCTGTGTTCTAGACTAAACAGACCTTAGTAGACGCTACTGAGCTCAGCTTTGTTAGGAAGCAGCATCAATTTAATTGCCTCCTTGGTTGGAGGAAGGCAAAAGTCAAAAGGGATCTTCAAAGCTTTGAGCCGCGCCGAACACGTTGAATCTGATAAATCGCCACAAATACCAGATCCAGAGCTTTATATAGATAATAAAGTCACATGTTGGACGTCACGTTCCCCAGACCCATGTTGTCAGCATGCAATTCAGTTGATTTTTTCCCTAAAATTCCAAATATTTTTCTAATTACTTTTCTATATAAAATCGCTTTCAAAGATCTACAAAATTGCATTCAATGGAAAAAGTTGTTTTTCTGTCTCCGTTGTGTTTGTTTTCCTAAACAATTGTTTCTCATATTGATTGATTTAAGCCGCAGCTCTTAGCTGGAAATGCTAAAAGGCTGAAAAGACTGAAAAGCCCCTTAACACCACTTTCAGGGCAATTAAATGGCCGGAATATGATAGCCGCTTTCAGTCACTGAAAAACACACGTGCAAACCGAAAATTCTCGAGGCTCCGATCGCCACTGCGCTCATACGTAGACGTAATTAACCATACAGATCTCTTTCCCTTTCTCTCTCTCTATATATATATTTATAAAAATTATATTCAGTTCCCCCGAACGTGGTCGTGTCTGTTGAAACGAGATGTTTTAATAGAGCTTGAGCCTGGTCTGGTACAACAAAAAAAACTGACGTCAGCTGCTCGTCATCGTTTACGTTAAGGCAGTAGCAAGTTATTTTCGCTCTTTTTGTTTTTATATTTATTTATTATTAATTGCGAATTTGGGCAGTTTCGGCTGCTATTTTAATTTCTTTCTCTGTGAAAGATAAAAGCCAAAGCGCGTTAGATACTGCGCAGCAAATGTGTTGGCCAGTCGATGGCCATTGATGACGACGAGCCGAACCGAGCCGAACCGAGCCGACCTGAGCTCAACTGATAATGATAGACTTGCGTGTCATTTGAATGGAGTTTTTGTCGCTTTTTTAGTTGGCTTTTTTTGCGGACTTGGCCAGGCCGTAAATCAGATCTTACGGAGAAAAGTGTGTCATAGTGGCGGCAGGATGAGTGCGGTAATTGGCTGGCTATTAACCTGTCAAGCGGATGGCACTATAAATGGTTATGGTTGGGCTATTCAGATGGATACCTTATTGGTATTACAGCTAGACGGGGCTATTAAATACGCAAGGCAGCCAGGGCGATGCTGTGAGATTTAATTTGCAGTCTTTTTGCAGTTTTTTTTACACATTTCTGGCCTTTTTTCGCGTCACATTCAGCCACAGCAGACAGGAACAGTCTGCTAAGCACTGAGTCATTCATGCGAGTCAGTAATTATAGGGAGACTTCCAGGCAAATTCATAGTTCTAAGCAGATTTATTGTCTGTCATGCAAGAAGGTTTTTTTCAAAATTAAATTGGACCCCAAACAAACAAAATTGTTAACATAATTTTCCATAGCTTCATTGGCCTAAAAAAAAAATGATAAATAAATAAAAATAAATAAGCCAAAGACACGCTCGATCTACTACGTCTTCACTGCGGCCTGTTTAGCATAAATAAATATTAATTTGTACAGAAAAATAAGAAATCGACGCACCTCATTGTCTGTATTTATGTTGAATTTATTTATTACAATTTATTTCATTTTTTCTTTTGTGTTTGAGCGCGTCTTGGTTATAATCTATTCATAAATGTTTTTTTTATGTTTTTCCTTAGAGAATTTCTATGCCAAAATTATTTTATGTATTTTTTTATGTTTGAATGATGGTGAACAGAAAAGAGGAAGGCAGAACAACAAAGAAACTCAAGAAGAAACAAGTTGAACTTGAACTAATGGCCGCCGCAGCAATTACAACAATTAAACAATTGCAAAAAAAAAAACAAACGAAAAAACAACAGAAAATTAATGTTAAAATAATTGAAAAGATAAACTTGAATAGTTGATAGGAGTTGATAGGAGGCGTGATCTGTTCAGATTTGTTCCACCATTTAAACAGGTTAATAAATTTAGTTGCACAGACCGTTATTTAAGGCCTCAAACTGTCATAAGTGGAAGTGAAATGAAATTAATTGCGAGCATCTTCCGGCTACGCAGCTGGGCAGTAACTCGGATAAATAAAAAACTGCGTTGGTAATTAAAATATAAACAAGCTAACTGAGATGCAAAGCAATAAGGAAGATATTTGGAGATTTGAATAAAATTAATGTGACCAGATAGCTACATAGTTACCTTTCCACTCACAGGCCATTGGGAAGAAGCTCAAGGAATAAATTTATATTTTTTTTTCAACACTTTTTAAATGAAAAGAAAAGTCAGACGGACAGACAGCGAGTCAATGGAACAATACTTCATTCATGCATTTGATGATCATTTTATTTAGTCAGCCAGTCAGTCGGTAGGTCGCTCGGTCGGTCATCAGTCATTCAATTTTGTCTACGAAATTTCCGACAATTATGGCCGCAATTTCAATAACAGCTGCTGCTGCTGCTGCTGCTGCTGTTGTTGCTGTTGCTGTTATTGTTATTATTCTGTTAGGATTATTGTTATTGTTATTGTTATTATTATTGCCATTGTTGCACTGCACACTGCAGCTAACCTGGTCACACAGTCAATCGCAGCAATCAACAACGAACAACACAGATTGCAATTCGTGGCGGCCTTTTGTCGAATTTTCCACAAAGCTTGACTGTTGCCTGTTGCTTGATGTTTTTTAATTTTAATTTTAATATTTAAATAATTGATTTTGTAAATTTAAATCATTTTCCCTGATTTTATAATTGTATCTAATCGGATCGTTTCCCGCCTCTTTTCTTTTTTTCTTTTTTCCTTTCTTTTGCAGCTATTGGGCCCCCCCCCTTTCCACCCACATTGTTTAACTGGCTCGACTTGTAATTGATTATAATTATTATTGTTGTTGTTGTTATCATCGGACCTCAGCTTAGCCAGCAACAATGACTGGTTTCACCAACGCCGGCTTTGAAAACGATGAGCCCGTCAAGGTGAGTTTTGTATGTTTTGTATGTTTTGTATGCACCAAAGGGTTAATTCATTTCGATCTCTCACAATTGTGTCTGCTGGTTGACAAGTGTTTTGTTGGTTTTATTTCGCTTTTTTTCGTTTTTCTGTATGGAACACGTTGACAATAATACAATATTATGTACTACAAAAATGCATACGGACAGACAGGCGGACAGACAGACGGACGGATGAATACTTATGTACGCATAAGTCAATGGACGCATAATGAAATCAATAAATTGTGAGGAAAACAACAACAACAAAATTGACAGCTAAATATACAAAATGTAAACAAGAGATTATGGGGAAATAATTAAAAGTTTTGTTTGGGTTTGTCCAAAGCCTTAAGGTTACAGGTTTCTCCATCAACTATTAAAGACTTTAAATCATATCGGATCGGCTTTGCCCTTGACCTCTGCCAAAGCGCAACTTGGGAATTATAATTTGCTCAATATAAACATTTTTTCACCATGGTAACACAACAATTTTAAAGCATACTTTTCAGGGCCTGCCTACATAGTTCGTTTTCCTTTCACACTACCAGACTTTTGTGTATGAAAAATTTAGCCAAGAGCTGCTCTCCATCTACTGTATGGAGGGAACCGCATGATACAATGAAAGCAGGTAGAAGCACAAGCATTTGTGTTGAAAACCAAGCTCTGCTAGCAACTGGAAACCAGTTATTTAGATTTTTTAAAGATCAAAAGGCTTAGAGAGACTGACTGACTGTGTAGATTGAAGAAGTTCAAGGGAAATCCAACTAGACTGGGGGGCTATAGATGCTGAATATCTATAGCATCATTGTTTCCGTTTGTTTTTCTCTGGTGTTTCTTTATGTTTTTTTCTCACCTACATACTACAGTGTGGGGCCAATAAAAATTCTGTCACATTCTCACACATTCATTGAGGCAGTGAGGCAGTCATTATGCTATAAAGCAATATGAATTTGGTGTTGTATAAGCTGATTCCGATTCAGATTCCGATTCCGATTCAGATTCAGTGTTATATCCATGTGATTTTACACTGATTGACAGATCCAACACCATCGATGCTCGTTGATTTTAATGACTTTGTTTGCCTTCGCCTAGGAAATCATGTTTTTCGTTCGGTTTTTTTTCTTGTTTTGTGTTTCGTTGTCATAAGGTTTATTGGTTTGAAGGAGGAAGTGTTTCGGCTTCTACATAAATCTGTTGACGATATTGAGCATCATCATCATCGTTTTATGATATACAAAGGCAGAGGCAGCAGAGGGACGGACAGACAAACGTATGATAATCATGGGTAATGGCAATGCTGCGGGCCAGTTGGTGGCCACTCCTTGGTTTATTTTAATGCGATAAATTTCACCGAGAAACGACACGAAGAAACCCACGCCAACACAAAGACAAAAAACACAAATTAAAAACCAAAAAGAGCAGAAAAAAAAAAAAATACCAAAAGCAACCAGCGCCAGCACCAGCACCAAAGTCAAAGCCAGAAAGAAATGTGACAGCAGAAAGCGCTTAAGAGCCAAATGATATGCCAATACACGCACACACACACACTTACCCAACACACATGCAGAGACACACACACACACACACACAGAGGCAGAGACAGAGACAGAGTTAATAATATATGAGCCAGTCGGCGGGTCTTAATTGAGCTTGACTGGCCAAAAGGCCAAACGGAGAGTGCTGCCAACTGATTGCAACAAATTTGGCAATAAATATTTATGCGCCACACAAAATCTATTGCACAATTAGACGCTGGCAAGGTTTCATAATAAATTATTGCCAATTTACAAAGCCCAATATTCAGCATCAGCATCCAGACAGCCAGCCAGCCAGACAGCCAGCCAGCCAGCCTGCCAGCCAGCCCAATCGAATTGAATGGATTGGACTGCAGGCAGGCAGCCCAACCCCAAAACCCAGCGCCCAGTTCTCAAGAGCTGAGCTTGAAACTTGTTTTTGTTTCTTTTTTTTTTTTTTTTTTGTTTTGTGGTCAACAAACAGCAACAGAACGCAATGCAACAACAGCAGCAGCAGCAACAGCAACAGCAAAAGAAACCAGAGAATGGACAGCAACTGCAACAAACAACATGTTTATGTAAAGCCAAATGCAAAGTCATGTAAAATATATAAGATGGCGAGACACACACACACCATGTGATTGGGGGGGACACGAAACGTGCGCCGATGTTTAAAAATAAAACGCAAATCTCGTGCGCGTGCGCAACATGCTGCCACCAGCAACAGCAACAGCATCAGCAGTAGGTCGCAACCTACTGCATCCATCCCCCATGCTCTCTCACTGGCAACATGTTGCTAAACACAATTCCGCTTAACCTCTCAATGGCCAGCTGTGATTATGCAGAATTTCTACAGCTTAAATTGAATTCAACAAGGACGTTTTAAATTAGATGTTTAGTTAGACTGAATCACTAAAATTTCATTGATTGAAAACCTTTAATGGGTTAAGCAATGTCTTTGGGCGAAATGCAGCTGATGCGGCTAATACAACTGCTGTCTGTCGCTGCTTGCTCTAGGCGCTTCTCATTGCCAGCTGTAACTGGTTTGCAGCGGTTTTTATTTGTTTGTCTCTCCACCGACACACACACGGGCACACACGGGCACAAACGCTGAAACACTCCGCATATCATTATAGCTGGATGTGCACTCACTCACATTATTATTACGCGCACTTGTTTGTTGGCTGTTTGTTGTTTGGTTGCTTTGCTTTGCTGTGCTGTGTTGTGCTTTGCTTACTTTTGCCCGTTTTCTATGAAACGGCGACTGGGCCAGTCAAGTGTTACCGCCCGCCCGCCCGGCCGGCCGCCCCGGCTGCGTCTGCCCGCTTCGTCGGCGTCTCAACGCCGCCCAGTTTCAGTTCAGCTGCAATAGCATCAGCTGTTTTCGACTCGCTTTTAAGCTAGAAAAGCCACAGCAGAAACCGTAGACCCGAGACATTGGCAAGCCAAGCAGCCACAGAAATAGATTGTAATACGTAGTTTTGAGTAGTTAACTGCCAGTTACCAGTTATTTAAATACCCTAAACTTCCCCCATGGGGTAGATCAGCTGGCTACCTCGTTCGTTCCTTTGTCTCTTCATTGACAACAGTAAAGATCAGTGGGAGATCAGAGCAAAGCAAGGGAGTGAAAAACGCTTATCAAATGACAACGAAAATAGTTTCCAGCAAAGGCAACCACTTTCGAAAGGGTATAGAAGCTTCGCTGCCTTGCAGATCATAATTTTTCCTTCTTGCCTTAATGACATGAAAATATTTTTATCACAGATCGCAGTGTCCAGCACACTGAGACTCGCTGGGTGTTTCATTCGAAGCAACAGTTCCAGGAATTCTCATCAATACAATTGCAATTGAAAAAGGCATTTTACAAGCCTTCAAAACAGACCAACATGACGTATAACGAATGGCAAAAATAATTCTCATTCAGTTGAATTGCAGGCGCGAAGTTTTGATTTTGATTTTGATCACAACATTGTGACGTTCTACGAAGATGTTTGTGCGCTTTAAATTAATTGCTGTTTAAGATTCCCACTCCCCCCCCCCCCTGCCACCCTCGGGTTTTTATTGAAACATTTTAAAGTCAATTGATAAGAGTCGAAAGGGGGATTTTTATTTTCCAGCTAAAGATTTGCATACAAAAACAAAACGATGTGAATTAAACCAAACGTCGTCAGCAACAGCAACAGCAACAGCATCAGCATCATCGTGGTCAGCATTGTCGCAAGGGTTGGGAGGGGGGGGAA
>JAWNPV010000295.1:0-24767 GCA_035078785.1 Collessia kirishimana
CTTATGGGCCTGAAAGTTTGATAGATTTGGGGTAAAATGATTAGCCGCCTGCCAAGGTGTTCAGTCAGTTTAATTGTAAAATAAATAATTTCAAGACCAGAGAAAGCCTGATGCTGTGTGTAGAATTAAACAGATTGTTTTGCATACAGTAAACACTTGATGGGTTTAGTCCGGGCCCTGATGAAGCCACTGACATCCCTTTGTCCAGCTTCTGAACATTCCAGCAGCAGCTGCTGTTGGCCAACAAACATCGCTTGTCTTGGCCATCCTGGCCAAATCATACGCTTAGTAAGTCGACTAACATTTTTGGGAATATTGTAAATATTTTGATGACACTTGCAGTCATCTTGGCCATTTGTTGATATATTTTTCCGGCCCAGGCTAAGCCGAGCCAACATACATATTCCCTGTCCAATGCTTCAATCTAAAAGAATTTTCTTGTGTTCTTGGCCCACAGAAGAGCACTAAAACGGAAAACTCACACAGACTCATACAGCAGGCTGGCTGACAGGCCGACAGGCCAACAGGACGACAGGCCAACAGGCAGCCGGGCAGGTTGGCAGGCTGGCAAGTGTCCTTTGTGGATCAGAATATGTAACATAGAAGCGAAATATGTATTACATTCGTGTGTGTCTGTGTGTATGAGTGTGTGTGCTGTATACATGACATTCATATATGTTTACCCAATCAACAGATTCACAAAAGTTCTGGCTAAGAAGGCTCTCTAGGTGTCCTAAGAAATTATAGATGATTTCCCTGCCCAAGCAGCTTGCCATACAGTTGATGTAAGGTGGAGAAACACAACCAGCTGTGCCATATAACCGATTCCACAGAAGAAAAAACTCACAAAAATTATTAAATAAATTTCATTTCAGTTTTATTAGACTTTTTACCTTACAAATATTTTTTTTTATAATTTTTGTAATATTTAAATAAGAAATTCTTGTCTTAAGATAGTTAACTGCTAATGAAAATTTGTATAAATTTATTTAACTGCAGAGAAAAATGTTTGCTGGGCTGTGGCATCGACGGGGACAAGAATGTCTCCATAGTTGTAGCCATTGAGGTTTGCCTTCTCAGTGTGCTGTTGTTGCTGAAGCATCCAAAAGAAGATGAACAGGCCAAAGGGCAGGAGAAACGGCAGGAGAGAGAGAGAGAGAGAGAGGGAAAAAAAAATACAGCAAGGGAAAAAAAATTTCATTTATTATTAAAATCACTTTCGTTGCAATGAGGATTCCAAATGTCCTATCGTTTCGTTGGTTTTTATTGGTATGCGTGTGTTACACTGTGTCTCTCTCTTTCTCTTTCCACCACCTCCACCATCACCACTCACCAGGATACATGTGTGTGCGTGTGTGTGTGTGTGTGCTTATGCTGTGCCTTCAATGCGGTCTTGTCTAACAGACATACGAAATCCTGACGAGCATGACGAGAATTGTCTTCAACTAGCAAAGTCTATGTGTAATAGCCGCTTTCCTTTCAACCATCCAGCTTCCTCCGGCTGCCTTTTACTCTCTCCCACTGCTGCTACTCCTCCTCCTCCTCCTTAACCACTTTCTCCTGCCCCGGCTGGAATCTTACCGAGTAAAGTACAAAGTATTCCTTGTGCTGCTTTAAGCTCTACCTGGCCGGAGTGCTTGACGCTTTGCTCGTCATCAGCGTCTGGAGCAGCAGCAGCTGCTGTTGTTGTTGTTGCTGCTTCTGTTGCTGCTGCTGTTGCTGGGTTAACAAGTGTCATATGTGGTTGTGGACATTTCTTGTAACCAGCTCCTTCCACTCACCACTCAACCTAGGCCCCCGGCCATCAGGCTACCTGGCCGTCCCTTTTGTCTGTCCGTGTATTGGTCTGTGGTAATGGCAACAACTGCTTCTGTCGCTCCTGCTGTTCCTGCTGCTGCCGTCCATGTGTATCGACTGTAACCTCACTAGGCTGCCCTTCTGGCTGCCTCTCACCTGATGGCTGCTGCCTGCTGCTTGGTCCCATCTTTATCTTATTTCTGTAGATTTAACTCAAGTGTGCTTTGGAGATTTTGTAGCCGATGCTTTAAACCGTTATGCAGCATCTCGTTCTTATGGCTGCCGTTGCTCTTGCTTCTGCGGCTGCTGCTGCTGCTGCTGCTGTTGTTGTTGCTGTCCTTGTTGGGCAAATGTCAACAAAAGTGCAAATAAAATCTAATGGGGAAATCATTGCAAAAACTTCTCTGTGTGCGGGTGGGTGGGTGTGTGGGTGTGCGTGTGTGTTGAGTGTGTAATTTGGTTTGTCGCACCCGCGTGAATTTGTTTTTATATTTAACATTGCATTTTATTGGTCGGTTCAATATTATGCGAGTCCCGGTCCAAACGCATCAATTCCCTACACTTTCGCTCCCTCCACTTCCACTTCCCACTTTTCCCTCTTTTTTTTTTTTTTGACTGTTCAGCAGAATGAAAATGATCCCAACAGGACATGTCACAGGCATTTATGGCCTGCAGATGTCTTTTCCAAGCATAAAGTTCAAGGCAGCGCCAAACAAAATCAACGTTTACAGGCCACAAGGTCTAGCAGTGGCCACACGTTACTCATACGCCAGGTGGGTCGCAGTCCGCTGGCCAAAACTGGGATAATTATTTGGTAAATTAATTTTTGATTTTTTATTTCATTTTCTAAACATTTTAAACCCGAAAACATGGCTTAAAGCCTTCTTTGATTGCATTGCCTGTACCACTAGGCGTATGCGTAATGTAATGGCAGCTTCCTCTCGCAGGCCTTGCAGGTCAATTAATTGTCTTTAAAGTAAACTGAAAGCCACAAATTCCTATAGCCAGGATCGGGAGATGGAAAATATTTTATTTCTAGAGTCCTTTGCCACAGTCCTAAGTTTGTAGCCCGCCATCCAATCACATCATGCTGGCCGCATTGATAGTACTTGACTCGGGCTATTTCCCACCGATTCCACCAGTCCCCAGGCTCAAACCAGGTCTATAGCTGCTGCTCATTTGGATTTCTGCTTATTGGCATGGCGAATGGCAATTTGCTGCACTTGCCGCTGCCGCTACTGCTGCTGCTGTTGCTGTTGCTGCCTCCTGACAACTGAATATTGAATATAAAGCAATTGCCTGGGCTGGGGCTTGGGTTTGGGTTAGCTCAGGCACGTTTATAAATATTTGATGACACACACACACACACACTTGCACTCCCGCACCCTCGCAGAGAGGGAGATGTGTGTAATTGCGCACTATATGGGAAATGTATGAGCGCAGGGACAGGGAAATGTGAATTCATAACAATCGGCAGAGATTTAATAAAATGCCACCAACCGCCAAATAAGAAACGAAAAGAAAAAACAGGGAAGAGCAAAGGCAGGCAAAAGTATCGTCTAAATTCAGAAATTCATTGCTTCGGCTTCTGATTATGCCAAGCAACCAACACAGTAGTTGGCAGCATCAGGGCCATAAGGAACCCAGCAGCCCACCAGCCCAGCAGCAACCCCAGAATTCTCATTTTAACCTGGTAGTTGGGTAGCTATATGGTGGGTGGTTGAGAGGTGTGTGTGTGTGTGTATGTGTGTGTTTATGTATTATTCAATGTAGCCGCTTTCGTTATTGTATATCGTTGGCATCGCCGCAAAATAGTTTCATTTTGTAGTCATTGTATCTGCTGCTCCACAATCTGCCACGAATATTTGTAAGCCAAAGCCGAAGCCAAAAATTGGCATAAATATTTGAAAGCCTTCGCCATTGGGGTTTTGTAACTGTAGCTGTATCCATAGCTGTAGCTGTAGCTGTAGTTGTAGCTGTAGCTGTTCAAGGTGGTTCACTCAAAGGCAGGAGAAGCCAGTACTGCTAATTAGATAATCAGTTCAGCTGGCTGCCTTAAACGCTCAGCATTTAGCTCTTTAAAAGCATTTTTTCTCTGTCAAGGACAATCGCTAATCCTTAGGCAATTAAATCACTATAAAAAGCAGAATCCTGCAAGGATAATTGCTGCATTTAACTGCAAGTTAATGGTTTTAAAGTCTTGCAAATGCAATGAAAGAATCTGCCTGCATCATCTGCTATTCAATTGTCTCTTGGCACCTGGCACCTGGCACCTGCCTCTATGCATGAATGCATGCTTGCAGGTGTGTGTGTGTGTGTGTGTGTGTGTGTGGTTGAATACTGCATATGTAAATGCAATCAAGCTGCCAACGGTCAGCCCATCTAACGGTTATCAAGCCAACCTACGGCCTAGTCATCAGTGGGTTGCTGGCTGGCTGGCTCTACAGTCTGATGTGGTGGAGTGTGGGGTCTGCATTTAAGTATTCATAAAGCGGAGGGGGGGTGGCGTTGCAACTGAATGATGTTTACCTCATAAATAAATAATTGTTAAGTACAAATATGTACAGCAGCGGCGGCACTGGCAGCAGCAGCAGACAAATTATCAGCAGTCAAAAAGTAGCCAAAAATTCCACACACACACACATCGCTCTCTTAATCCCCTCCCCCAGCCACTCACACCTTCATAGAAATGTACTTACATGTTGCACGTGTGTGTGTGTGTGTGTTGGTGTGCGAACATTTGTATGCATCAGCTTATAAGAGGATTACAGTCAAGCCTACGCCAGAGTTACATGGTAACCGCAGGTTACAAAAATACCATAGCATACATTCCAGCGCCCGCCGTTTTGCTTGCACAGAGAGAGAGAGAGAGAGGCAGCGATGGAGTGAGATGGAAGGCGCAGTTGTAGTGGTTAGCAGTAGGCGTTTGCCTGTGTTATTTTGCGGCTTTTAAGCGCAAAAAGAAAAATAGGAAAATAAATCACAAAATTGTGTCTGTGGAGGGCAAAATTGATTCAGCAAACGAGAAGCGTAAACGATAAGAACACGAATACACATTTGGGGAATGACAAACTAAACCAAATAAGTTCCACTCTAATGGCCACAAGTGTGAAGCGCTACTGGGCTGCATTTATTCCGCCAGCCAGCCAGCCAGTCAGCCAACCTCACACACCAGACCAGACCAGACCACACCAGACCACACCAGACCAGACCAGAACCGAACCGACTCGACCCGACCCGACCTGAACAGACCAAAGCAATCCACCAGACACACACACGAAACGAAATGTCAGTTGTATATCATTTTTTAGTTAAGTGCAACCGCAACAGCCGCAAAACGAAAGGGAGCAGCCCCCCCCACACACACACACGAGAGAGGGAAGCTGCTACCCAACGAGCCAACGATCCAGAGCAGCCAAAAACTCGGCTTGCGGCTCCTGGCTAGAGTCCTGGATGGCCGAAAACGCCGGCACTTGAATTAAACATCTTTGTGCAGTTTTTGACTCCATGAATGTAACTGTCTGCATGTCTGTTTGTGTATGTCTGTGTAGGTGTGTGTGGGTGGGTGAGCACGAGACGTTCCATACGTTGCACCTCGAACTGTGTCTGAGAATCAACAGCAGCAGCAGCAACAGCAGCAGCAGCAGACACTGACACACACTCTGGTGTGTATTTGTATACTAAACCAATTTGTCTGGCTGTGGGAAGTACATGTGTATGAATCCACGTGTGTATGTGTGCATTGGTAGGTGTGCATACACATATGCATCCACTTAGCCAGTGTTGTTGTAGGCGAGATGAGTTCAAAGCGTTCCCCAAGCAATTTAACTGAAACGAAATGCCTTACACTTCACTTTCCATGGATATAAGCAGTAAACAAGCTTAAAGCTTATATACCCTTGCAGTTAAATCATTCTAAATGTTTGAATAAGAGAATCAATTCAGAGGATTAAAAGGATGCTCAGCTACGTCTCTATGGCTTAGCTGGCTTATAACTCATTGAACCACCCACCGTGTTAAATCAAACTGTGTTGCCTTGTGTATTACAACTGAGCAGCTGCTGGCTGCTGTTGTTGCTGCTGTTGCTGCTGTTGTTGCTGCTGTTGCTGCTGTTGCTGTTGCCATAGCCGAAGCAACAGCTTTGTTGTTGCTGTCAGCGTGCCGTCTTGGCAGCTTGAGTTGCTGCTTCTGCTGCTTCTGCTGCTCCCTTCAGTTCCTGCTGCTCCTGTTGCTGCTGCTGTTGTTGCTCTTTTTTTGATATTATCGTCGTCGTAGTCGTCGTCGTTGTCGTCGTCGTCGTCGTCGTCGTCGTCGTCGTCGTCAACGGTGAGGAAGGCGCTTTCTTCTCCAGCAGGCTCATAAGAAATTCATAAGTATTTCCGCTTCTGTGATTTTTGATTCGGTAATTAAAATGCAACTGAGATTGCGCTACAAGCGACTCCCTGTGTGCGAGTGCGAGTGCGAGTGTGAATGTGACTGTTAGACTCTCTCTCTGTGTGAGTGTGTGTGGGTGGCTTGTTTGGGCAGACTTGAAGGATTTTTCATTTGCCATGCTCATATGTACGACATGCATGTGTGTGTGTCTGTGTGTGTGTGTGAAGTTGTTAACTGTAAGTGTAACTGTTATTGTTGTTTGCTTGCTTGTGCGTTTGTTTGCTTTTTGGTTTCTTTTATTTTTTCCTTGTTGATTCACTAACCAACCAACTCAACCACCCACAGCCATCCACCCACAGAGCAACACCCACACAGCAACAGCAACAGAGACGCACACGAATGGAACACGAAAGAAAGTAACCATTGGGAACTGTTTTGCCAGGTGCCTGACATCTGATTGCTTTGGAGCATTGTAAGTAGTCCAGCTTTGATTGCAATTACTCGAATGGTTTCCAAGCGCCAGGCGCACGCTGGTAAGTGGAAATAACTGGAAACGCAACAATAACAGCCACGAAACGCATTATCTACAAGATATTTTCCAAGCAGCGCCATCCACCAACTTTTCACAGTCGCACTCCAAACATCCTTGCAATGACAAAACGTTCAAAAATATTTATTCAAGAGAAGAATGAACGTCAAGAAGAGAATATCGATCTCTAAACAAAGATCGATATACACACATCCATCAATATGGCGTCACTAAGTCGACAAGGCTGTTGTTTAAGCAGTGCAAGTTGGTAAGGCTGTGGCAGAGGCAGCTCAGTGATCTTAGATGATTGTCAATGGACATCACTTTAAAGTGGATGGGAAAAGGACAGGAAATTATGCAAAACACTAGTACAAATATAATTTATTATCCGATATTAAAATATTCCAACCGCTTACAGTGATTTGTAGGCCGCCAAAAGGCCTTTAATCTCATGTGATTATTTAGTGTCATATGGCCGGCTGTTGAAGGGTATGACAAGAAGCTAAAGAAATATTTTGCAATTTCATTTACAAAAGTTTATCTACGAGTGCGCGAAAAGCGATTGCCAGGAGAAAGCACAGGCAATGGCAACGGCGACGGCAACGGCAACGGCAAGGACGAAGCAGCAGCAAAGGCAGAGTCAATGGCAAAGGCCTCGGCGGCCACTCATAGCAAAGAAATACGGCAAAAGGCAAAAACTAATGGCATCAAAGAAGAAAATCAAATATTGTTCAAGTGCCACTGGCAGCCACTGCCAGCTCCCTGCAACAGCAGCAACAACAACAGCAACAATAACATGAGCAACAGCAACAGCAGCAGCAGCAGTAGCAGCGGCAGCGGCAGCGTTGAAAGAAAACATGCAGATGGTTGAGGTCCAAGTCGCCCAAGTCTGTGTTCCGGATCTCGTTGCCCCAACGGCACCCGCTGCCTTCTAAAGTTTTGGGCTGTTCAACTCTCGAATGATAAACCGCAAAGCGCGGTTACTTCCCAGGGAAAACGGGATGAGAGCCGTGATGGCTCCTCCTCCATCTGCCTGCGAACGAACGAACGAGCGAACGAGTTTATATGATTTTGATGAATTTCCGTGGCAACGACGCCGAAATGAAAATGCTTCAGCGAATGCCCAGATGCCGGCAGAGGACGCCCACTCGATAAGTAGCAGTTAAGATTTTTCCGCTGCTCAACATGCGCGGTCAAGGGAATGCGAAATGTGTTTTCCGCGGACTTCTTGGATGGCAGATGGCAGATGGTGGATGGTGGATGGTGGTGGCAGCAGCAGCAGCGAATGAATATAACGTTTGGCTCTGGCTTGGTTACCTGCGCTTTGAGTTTAATATTAGAAATTGCAGTCAAGGATGATGGCTGGCCAACAACGATAAAAATCACTGAAGTTGCCCGCCGCCACCAACCAGCCAACCAGCCAGGCAGACAGACAGACAGCTGAAGCAACAGCCAGGCAAACGAAAGGTGAGCAAGGGCAGGGGTTGGAAGAGGCACCAGTCACCAGAGATAGAAACAGAGAACGGGACAGAGAGACAGAGAGATAGAGAGCCAAGGGGAGCTGGCAATCGGCTCGCCGCCATACAACCAGTGGAAAGTAATTTCCTGCAATTTAAACTTAAGAAAAATAAGGAAGCGTCTTTGATTTCCGCGTGAAATGATGTGACCGTCGCACTGTCTGTCTGTCTGCCTGTCTGTTCCTGAAGCCCAACTAACCCCCTTCGGTCCCTAGCTCTGTCCATGGCAGGACACTGTGATTACAGCAGCAGCAGTTGCCACTACAAGTGGCTGGCAGCGTTAGTCGGCTAAGATCAGCAGCTGCGACTACAAGGAGAATTTAATAAAAATTAAATTTAATTTAATTTATTAGGTATTTGGTTTAGACTTAGTGGCGGATATGACGGATTTTATTGGATAACTCGATGGCCAACCCCAGCGACTGTCTCTGACTGTGAAAATTGCAATTTCTTTGCCAGTTTTGCCACCTCCCGCTCTTTGGTGTTTTAGCTGCCTTATTTGTTCTGAACAGAGAGATGGAGAAGGATGCCACATAGATGAATGACTAACTGACTGACTTTTATATTGTATTATTCTTCACTGATTCGCCTCGACTGACACTCGACAGACGAACTGCTTTATCCCATTGCCCCGAAGCTATTAGGCTATTAGAAGTGACCGGTTCAACACAATTCAATTGAGACACGCAGGTTAAAAAATAATTTTTTGATTGAATCGCATATCCTAGACATTTGCTGGCCCAGAAATCCTTAGAGTCTTTTGGCTCATTAAAGAAAATTGAAGGTGTTTAAAGGGGAAGAACCTTAGCGGACACTCAACTGCATTGTTTATTTATATCAACGAGATCTTAGATTCCGCTGGCCACTCACACTGCCACTGGACATTCATTTGCCGTTGCCAGCCCCACCGTTGCCAGGCCAAATATTCATATATCCTGTCGCTTCCTATCGCAATGTATTGTATCGTCGCATCCGTATCATTCCTTCTGCTGTTGTCTCTCTCTCTCTCTCTGGGTTTTTTTTTCCTGTTACATTTGGAAAATGTTTGCACCCAGACCGGCACCTACTTGGACTGTAGCTGGTGCTGCCATCGTTCCTTGTCCCTTGTCCAGTTTCCTGTTTGCAGCCAAAAACGAAATGCCTGAGGGCAGTAAATTTAGGCGCCTGCCAGGATCCCCGAGTCTGTGGAGCCGGCCATGTGGCGTGTGGAGTATTTACCGCTATGTGCATAGTTTGCAAGTCTGCGCGGCCACCGCGCGACACCTGCACGAATGGTTACAGCTTCACACACACACACACACACCAGCACACACACGCTCGCACCAACATGGCCACCAACAACATCAAAAAGTGCCAACTGTTTGCCTTGGTCTGGCACTGGACGCTGCCAATGGCGGCCATGATGGCCATGGTGGCCATGGCGGCTGCCTCCCAACACTTTTCTTTTCCTTTTTCTTCTCGTTTTTTGATTTTTTTCTTCGTTTTTCATTGCAGAGCTGTGACATTTTTCGCTTCTCTACTGGGCAGCTGGAGTTGGCAGTGGCAGTGGCAGTGGTGGCAGCCACCGCCTGGCCTAATGTGCCCAGCCAAAGAGTCGCGGCGACCAGGTCCAGGTCCAAGTTTTTAGTGCACTTGTTGGTTACTCTTTTATGCACATCGATTTTCGCTCAGTGCTTTCTATTTGCCTCAACTGGACAAGCGGCAGAGGGAACCGGACAGGACGGTTAGACAGTTGTCCTCGTAGAGCATTGGAGCGCTGTTTGCCGGCCTCTGTTTGTTTATGTGCTGTAACTGGCCCGGCTCTGCCGGTCTGGCAACGGTTCTTTAAAGCTTCAGCTGGAGTTCTAAACTTGGCAACCAACTGCTGCTGCTCTGTGTGCTTCAATGCGTCCAGTCCAGTCCATGGTTAGTCCAGGCATCCAGGCATTCAGGCACCCAGGCCTAATGCTGTTAAAATTTAAATGCCAAATCAATTTGCAAGCCCAGCATTGCCCAATGAGCTATGCGCGAGCCTAATCGGTTAAGATATGATCTAGTTATGCTAAATGGCTATCATGCATGCTCCGAACAATGTGCAGCAGACACATTTCCACAGCTTTTTCTCCTGCTCCAGCTGCTGCTCTTGCTGTTGCCTAAACAACAGGCCAACAAGACACTGAGAGAAATCTGGCAATAGATATAACCAAGGAGTTTCTTCTTCATCACTTCGAATAATCGATTAATCGATCCTGTTATCGATTGGCAATTTCATTTACATTTCTGTAGCTTCAACTGCCTTTGTTTTTCCCTGCAGTGTAGCCCTCAGCACATGAGCACGTCCCACAGCGTATCCATCTCGCTCTCTCGACAACTGCAACATAATCGGTTTTGCCTCAACTCCTTAAGAGTCCTGTCCTATCCTGTCCTGTCCTCTGTGGGGCTTCTCTATGACTACGACTATGACTATGACGATGGGAGTCAAGCCAATTAATAAAACTATTTCACTTGAGTAACAAAGTTCTGTGCGGCCTCCTTTGAGTTGGCTTAGTTTGATTGTCATGCAGTCAGGCAAGTTGCTCTTGGCCCTGGCCGGTGGCACAGGCACAGGCACAGGCAGAGGCGGAGGCGAAGGCGGGGGCAACGAGGACGAGGCCAACAGCATAGATGTGAATGCTTCTCCATTATTTCTCCAATTGCCAAGGATGCGGCGGCATCGTGAGGCGAGAAATCGTGCGACAAAGTCAAATGCACTTTACCCAAACGGTCGCCAACGAAGTTTCGATCCACTCCGGTGTGTGTAGAGGGTCTCTATGTTTGTGTGTGTGTTTGTGTGTGTGTGTGCTTGGCAATATTGCATATTGTGCGTCGCACTTAAATTCAATTAGGCAACAAAGGCACTTGCACAACACAGCAAAAGCAAAGACACCACTCAGTCCAGAGAGCCAGTCAAGACCAAGTTGCTTGCCAACAGCCAACACAGCATCAGGATGAAGACTGACTTGTGACAGATCCTGATCAAGGAACTCAGTTCTTCTAAGGGTGAAGGGTTTCTCAGTTAGATCTTGAGAGCCAAGCGATGGGTTTGAACCTTTATAGCCAAGGTTAATAGGGGGAGCAGTTTGCCAGCTTAAAGTCTGGTTTTTTTGATATTTTTGAAGAATTTTCTTCCTGGTAGATATACAGACAGACACCCAGGCATAAGCAGGTCAATGTATCTATGTGCCTGTGTGTGTGTTTTGTATTTCTCTAATTTCATTTACACGCTTTGTACAACGCTGCCTTCTATGTCTACCTCTGTTGCAGCTCCAGCTCCAGCTGCTTCAATTTGAATTTCTCAATTTAAATGTTGCTTCTAGGTGAACGCTTTGTTAAGCATACACACACACACACGCACACGCAAACACATACAACTACATGTGCCTGCTTGGGTTTTTGCTCTTTCATTTCTTGATGACACTGACAGTCAGCTTTTTACATCTGTTATCTGTTGATATTGAGTCTAAAAATACAGCTCCGAACAAGCAAGCAACGGCTCCATGGAGAAACTAATTCCATTAAAGCAAACTGTAAGTTGATTTTCAATTGACTCCACATTGTGGCAAATGGCAGTGGCAAGAGGGCGATGACTCCTGTCTCCCTCTGGCTCTGCCTGCCTGCCTCCCTGCCTGCCTAGCTCTCTGTGTCTCCCAGCAATCAGCATGTTCAATTGAGCGTATCCTGCCCGTGCAGGACACTGCCAGGCCATGGTATACGCAGCAATGTGATTACCCAACGCTACACGCCACCAGGACCAACAAAAAAAATAGTGCAAAAAATGGAAGGAAAATCAGCACAAGGACCAAGGAGCAAGACAACGTTAAACCACTTCCTACATCTTCGTTGTCTTCTATGTCCAGCAGGCGCCGGCATTCGTTGCTGGCTTTTTACATTTCATTGGATTTTATGCGTTTTACTTTATGCTGATGTTTTTATTATTAAATTTCCTTGAATTTTCATTTTCATTTACATTTTGTGTTGCCACCCCCCACCTCAGCCACTTGGCTTAAACCTCGGCCCTGCCATCCATCTCTCTATCCGCTCTGCCCCGCCCTGCGTCCTGTTTAAATCTCCATTTCTATCTGGGTAATGCTGATGACTCCTCTTCATTTTCACACTTTTCATTCAATTTATTGCATTTTACAAATTGAGTGTCGCTTTCCTTAGATGTCTCTTCCCGCCCCTGCCTCTATCTTGGCCTGCTCCTGGTGCTCCTGCTGCCGGATTTTTTCCTCTTCTAGCCCGGCCTGCACCTGCCTTTGTAGGCCAAGTGGTAACAACACTGCTCTGGCCACATCCTTCGTCTCAGTTGACAGTCTGCTTGGGTTTTAATTTGCCACTTTTTTCCTCTCTGTTTTTTCCTTCTTTCCTGTTGTTTTTCCTGTTTTTTTGTGGACCCTATAGCCCTTACGGTAGCTCTCTAGCTGGCTTTTATTTTTGGCGACAATTGAATTAGACTTGGCACACAATTTGATATTAACGCTGGAATACGATAGTCGGTTGAAGGTAATCGGTATGACCCAGACCGTCTCTCTGTCTCCATCTCTCTGCAGAGAGAGCTTGCAACCCAGTAGCCCAGGCGTTCGTAATCAAAGGCAAAGGCAAAAGGCATTTCAGTGTTCGTTCCACAATCTGTTCAACCTTTGCTCTTTGTGAATGTGTAACAACCCGACCTCTATATACAGTATCTAAATTCCGAATTCCAATCAAAAACTTTACGAAAGTCTTTTGGACACAACCACCGTCATGTCGAATGATCAGGGCAATCGAAAGGCGTCGCCGGCAGTTGCGGCCGAGGCCCTGGTGGATCAGAAGGAAGTCGAAGGGGCTCTGACCCCGACAGCTGACCAGGTCAGTGGCCTGGAGCTGACGGGTCCGGGGCGGGCAAGCGAGGCCATTGGCATCATCGGTCAGGGAACTGGCAGCAATCAACTGACTTCCAGTGCAGGCAGCACTAACCTGTGCGCTTCTCGCACCTCTGGCAATGGGCGTGCGGGTCTCAATGCCACAGGATCGGCCGCGTTCCTGACCAATGCCCTGCTACCTGCTGTGCCCAACCCCCGTGATAATGTCCGGGCCTCGACCAGGGCCAGGCGCCTCCAGCGTGAACTGCTTGAGATCCAGAAGAATCCGCCACCCAACTGCAGTGCGAATCTCTACAAGGACGATCTGTTCCGCTGGACGGCAGTCATCAATGGTCCCACGGGGACCGTGTACGAGGGCGGACGCTTCAACCTGGAGATACGCTTCCCCGCCGACTATCCCTTTCAGCCGCCTCGCGTCATGTTCAAGACCCGCATCTACCACTGCAACGTGGACAGCTGCGGGGGCATTTGCCTGGACGTGCTGAACAGCCGCTGGTCGCCGGTGTTCAGCATTGGCAAGGTGCTGCTCTCCATTTGGATGCTGCTGACCGAGTGCAACCCCGACGATCCCCTGATCATCAAGATTGCCGATCAGTACAAGTGTAACCGCAGCGAGCACGACCGCATCGCTCGTCTGTGGACCCAGCGCTTTGCCACACCCAGGCCACCGCCACCGGCAGGTGTCTCAGCCGCTCGTTCGTTGGAGGAGCAGGCGGACCTATCATCCGACTCCAGTGACAGCCACTGAGCCAACCCCTCCCCAAACGCCATTCAGCATCTGCCCGAAGGGGATGAAAGGCTTTCAAACATTCATAAATTGGTGTTTCAGTTGCTCTTTTTCTCTGTCCGTTTCTGCGTCCAATAAACAGTTTTGCTATTGAATCCCTATGCGGTGTCCCACTGCCCCCGTGACCCAGGTAGCCACCATGGATGCTCCACCTGCACAAAGTCAATCTTACGCGGCCGTCAACAATTTGTAAATGCGTCCGTCTACCTGTCCCAGTCCGTGTCCTGCAGCCGCATGAAAATATGCCCAACCAGACAGGGGAACGGGGCTCCACTGCTATCTCAAGCTGGAGCTGCCGCACTTGGTTGTTGCTGACTCTGCCCAGATAGCCGGGCCTTTGCCCGTTCATGTCTATGAATATTCATGAGCTGCCAAAAATGAGCCGAACACCACCAGGCTAACAAAAAGCCGTAAAGGCGGCGGCAGCGGCAGCGGCAAGCGGCGGTGGCGGTGGCGGTGTAGGAAGCAGTGCTAGCAGGTGGGTGGGAGGCAGTGCAGTGGCTGGAGGACATGAAAAATGAATTGAAACGCGAATGGGTTAAAACGGCATCGTAGTTGGCCGAGTATGGGGTGTGTGAAAGATTGTTATACGTCTAAGTAGCCAGATAAAAATGGCAAAAAGGGCGCCAAGTGAGGTAGCGTTGTAAATTACCCTCAACGGCGGACCCTTCCTGGTCCGCTAAAGGTGAAAGCAAATACCTAGAAGGGCAAAGCAAAAAGATCTATAAATTAATAGACTCGGAAATTATTTATTATGAAACCCAATTAAACCAACAGGGCTTTCAACACGAGTCCACTGCTTCCTGGGAAGGCAGGCGGTGACCGCACACTGCTTTATCAGCGTTTTACAACACTGCGTTTCATTTAAATTTCCACTCACTGCTTACAGTGAATGGAGGGAATGAAAGAAACATGTCGCAGCGAACTTTTAACCATTCGCCTGACCCTCGAGCACCACTCTATCTATGCTCGACTGGACTGGCATACGAAACGACTGTTTTAATAATTGATATTCAATTATTTGAACCTTCCAGATTGATGGCTATTCACAGCACATTCGCTTACCTTTTCTGCTGGATTTTTCCGTTGGAAAATCTGCTGGCAACAGACAATTTCATTAAAGTTACCTGCTCAACCGCTGATTCCTTGGTCCAAACCAGGTTGGTGGCCCCACCTACCTATCGTCTTCATAGTCCGCCCATTTGCTGTCTCGATATTTCGCTTGCTTAAACAAGTCAAACGTTAATGAACTTAAAGAAATTAATTAAAGTGCCTCACTCACATGCAAACAACAGCAACATATGTGTGTGTGTGTGTACAGCTTAACGCCTGCGATGCCTTTATTGAAAACGACATCCGGAGTCCCGGCCATCAAGCGAGCGACATTGCCGCCGCCGCCGTCGCCGCCGCCAACACTGGGCCGGCGGGGCGGACTGTGATGTCCCAAAGTAAATGCAATAAAAGCAACGACTATGAAAGGGGATCAAATGGACCGTCGTCCTGTTGGACTGTCGTCCTGTTGGGCTGTTGGCGGACCGCTAAGGTGGGGCCAGAGGCTGCTGGACTGATAGCAGCAGCTCTGCAGACAATTTCGCTATGTGAAACAAGTAATGGAGCATTCATACGGCTGACAGTTGATAGCCACAATGCTGACTAGACAATGCTCTAGGAAAACTGATTTTCCCAGATACAGGTTTATACAAGTCTATATAGATCAATCCACAAGGCTCTATGGTAAGCTGAGACTGCTTACTGCTGCTGCAGTTGAACTGCTTTACGCCTGGCCAGCGTTGCCAGACTGTACAGAACTGCTATCAAGAAGGGTTTCTAGCGGTGTTGAAATGGTTTATCAAGTTGATGAGCCTTAAAGGATAGAGAATGAGAGAAGAGAAAAAAAAACTTGAGTATAAATATTGCCGCATGTTAAATTGTTGTCCTGACTGTGCTGGTACTTGGCGTTTGGTAGTCGGTCCTTGGTCCTTGGTCCGTTAGTCGTTGGTCGTTGGTCCATGGCCACTCACCGATATGGCACAAAATTAACAAATGAGCCTGACAAGCATATGGCTGATGAGTTTCACCCATTTTCTGTCGCTGCCGCTGCCCCCCGCTCTCTGCTCTGTTCTGCTCTGCTCTGCCGTGGATGCTTGCGTGTCAAACGCTTTTTCTGCACTCTCAGCTTTTATTGAATTCCATTACAGTTTCATGTCATCCAAGCGAAAGAGTCGTCGTCATTGCTGCCGCCGCCATTGCCGCCTCCACTGGTGCCGCTGCCACTGCCATCGTCCCCCTCTGTAACGTCATCATAAAACCCCGGGAAGAGGCGGCAGTGGCTGGAGCAGCAAGCACTTGGCTTTCTTGTTTGCCTTCGGACAGCGATGTGGCCAAAATAATGAAAAGATATTGACAGCACATAGCCACTGACATTGACAACGACTACAACATGGACAGGGACAGGGACAGGGACATCGACATGGACACGAACATTGTTGTCATTAATGGCAAATTGTTTTAGATGCCCTCGCCCTGGCCGTGGTCATGGCCATGGCTATGGCTATAGCTATGGCTATGGCTCTGGCTATGGCCATGGCCATGTCTATGGTTACGGCCGCCTGCAGTTTTTAACAGACAAGCCAATTGGTTTTGGCCAAGGGCCGACCAAAAAATTTTGTCTCGCTTTTCTACTGCTGCTGCTGCTGCTGCATTTGACAGCGTCTACTCTGACGCTAATTCAGTCTACGACGACGACGACGAGGACGAAGAGGACGAGGACTAAGCTTCCGACTTTGCATGCGGGCAGAGCAGATTACCAGCCAACGATAGTGGCCAGGCGGAGGACAACCAGACTCAGTCATAGACCAGAGAGTGCCGCCTTGCTGGGCAGCAGTCAGAGACACAAAGCAACGATGCTCGGTCCAGCATCGTCCGGTATCAGTCGCCTTGATGTTGATGTCTGAACTGGCAGACGCACACGGACCCCGGCCTGTTGTCCGGCTGTTTGGTTCACAAAAGCCAGACAAAGCCACGTTTTGTCTACCAAATTTTTTTCCCCCATTATTTTCTGTTTGCTGCGACAACTTATTTCTGTTTACCATCACGATAATTTTTGACATAATAGATTCGAAAGGCCAGAGACACACACACAATGCATGACAGCAAGTCCTTTGAGGACACTTGTTTGGCCCTCTCCGCCCACCAAAGTATCAATAAGTCAATTAATATTCTCGGGGAATTAAAAAAATTAGAGAACAATGAGTTGCTGACGCATGGAAGACCTGTCAACCAGCGTTGGTAGATGGCAACTGGTTTTCTCTCTCTCTGTCTCTGTCTCTGTCTCTTCTCAGTCAGTTAGCTGCTCTGATGAATATGAATTTTAATTAACAAGTCCGTTTCATCATTTAGCAAAGCCTTATTGGGGATTTCCATAAACAAAAGTTTACTTTCTGGCTACATTTAGGCAGCTTCAATCATTTGAGTTTGGTTTATTTGACGATTAACTTGGATTTTGTCTGAAACTGATCCCAGCACACCTGCCACCAGACCTTTGGCTTCATCAAATTAAAATATATATATATGTTGGTGTGTGTGTGTGTGGGTGGGTGGTTGTAGAAGAGTATGTAGAAATACCAATTACAAGAATATTTTGTAAATTGATTTGCCTTGAGCTCACAGAGCAGCCGTATAACTGTCTGAATTAGGGAAAAACTCCAACTTTCTTGCTCTGTTGGGTAACCAACCAGGCACTTTAGATTTTTTTATTTCTCCTTCCAGTTTCCTATACCCTAGACCTTGCCAGGCTCTTAAGCACTTCAAATATGTTTGCTTCAAGGCTTTGGGAGAGGTGGATACGCTATGCTCACCCTGGTGTGGCTGCAATCAGTGCAAGAGGCAAAGTCATTCAGCTAACCAAAGGGTATTCAGGTAGTCAGCATGCTGGTGGGGAATTTGAAAGACCAAAGCCAAAGCTGATTTCCATTGTTTAATGCACAATGAGAATGTAAAGGCAACTGAGCATGTGAATGCGAATGAGAATTTAACCTCAACAAAGGGCCACTTGGAAAATTAATTTCGTCAACTCAGTGCAACTGAGAGAATCTTGTGCGGCTTCGCAGATATTTTATGCGTCGCCACAAAGCGGAGAAAATGCGAGAAAATGCAAGCAAATGGGAGAAAATGGACTCGACAACTGGTTTCCGTACGACTTGGCCTGGTTGCCACAGTCGCCGCCTGCCGCTTGCCGTTTGCCGGTTGCCAGTTGCCAGCTAACCGGTCGCTTCAATGTGGCCTCAACTCAATTAATTTAAGGGATCTCGAAAAACTGCCGCAGCAAGCATTGCTGTGGTGCATTTGAACAGTCTAAGCCCGAGTGGATTCTGCTCTCTGGCTTACGGCTCTTTGGCATTTAGTGGTCTTCTTGCAGGTTCTGCAGGTTCTGCCAACTGGCAACTGGTAACTGGCAAACTGGCAACATTTAATTAAGCTGCAAAATTCGTTGAGCGATACACAAAAGAACTGGGCTGCTCAGAGGTGGAAAAACGGTTGGCAGGCCACATGGAATGAGCTGGAAAAGTTGGCATCTAAATATTGTTTTACACGACGCTTTAACTGCAAATTTTGCCAGCCTCATAATAATCATAATTATGCCGCTGGCAGCGAATCTTTCATTAAAAGAAAAATAAAGCCCAGCCAAGCCAAGCCAAGCCAAGGCAGGCAAGCAGGCAGGCAGGCAGCCGTAGTCAAAATCGCTGCCTTAACACACCCTATACAGATGGTATCTTCAGCTGGCTGGGTGGGTTGGGTGGGTTGCAGCGCGTGTTGTCTTATGCATATGATATTTTGCGAAGCCTCGAGTTATGGGCACAAGAACTGCGGCCAGGAAGGGGAGCTGCGGTGGCTGGAATGAGTTGAGAGAGAAGAAGGAGAGCAACTCATATGCTGAGTTTTAAGCTGGAGCTGCTGGATTTTTTCTGTTCTAGCTGCACAAGGCAGTTGTGTGGGGTAGAGTTGCCCTTTTAGTTAAATGTTTGAAAAGAAAAATTAAAAACTTTTTACAACAGCCTGCGCGGGTTTCTTTGACTTTGCTTGCTGTGGCAGCTTTTGCTGTTGCTCCTGCTGCTGTTGCTGCTGCTGCTGTTGCTGTTGCTGCTGCTGCTGCTGCTGCTGCTTCATAATATCCTGTAAGATGTGCAAGTGGAAAAGTTAAGCGGCCCAGGCAAGCCCAAAAGATTACAAGTACAGCTGCCGGCTTTACCTTCAAACCACAGCAAAATGGTTGCCTGCATCCTGTAATCCTGGTTAAAAAAAAGCTTCAGGCTTCCAACTCCCACAGGGGAAAGACACCTGATAACCTGGTCAGGCAGCTTAAGGAAACTCCTGCACAGCTTTCAGGGTGCAACCTAAACTGCTTGCACAACAGCCTTGCCGACTCCGATGTGATCTTTGTGTTTTATGCACTTGAAGATGGATCGACTGGAAGATACCAACCAGTGTGGCTGGTAACCATAACTTATAACCACCAACTACAATTGGTAGATAGTTGGGGCTTCTCTGATGTCACACACACACACACACACAAACACATAACAACAAGTGCGCCAAGGCGAAAAGACAAATAAAAAATTTGTAATGAAATTTTGTGCGCTGACATTTCGAAAAATTGCTTTTTAACCTTTGTAGCTTGGCTTCAAGGAATAACTCTGAATGTCTGTGTGTGTGCGAGTGTGCGAGTGTGTGTGTGTGTGTGTGTAAATGTCAGTGACATGCTACACGTGTATCTGTATCTTATTTGGGGTGGCCGTTGGTTGGCCCGGGGTGAACAGTTTCTAACCTCTGCCAGGGAAAACTTGTGCAGCCCCGAAATCTGTAAACCAAAAACTCTGTGACATGCTTTTAAGTTTCCTGGCTGGCATGCAGATTATTATTAGGTTGTTTGTGCCGTTTGCCAGGTGATGGCTGGGTGGGCGGTGAGGTGGGGCAGGGCAGGCAGACGACGTATGGAGACATCGTCGTAGCTGAAATATCCCCAAAAAACTTTGCCCGTGTCCAGTTTTGTGACTAAGAATGCGACAGGCGGGACTACGATTTGCCTTGACTTGAGTTGCCTTTGCCGTTGCCCTTGCTGTTGCCCTTGCTTTTCCTTGCTTTGGCCTGGCCCTACCCCGCCGCTCTGCTGTCTTGGCCTCCACCCAGCCAGCCGAGCTATAAGTTTTGTTCTAACAAACCAATTACTCGCACCAATTTCCACAGGATGTGCCTGCCAACTCTCCATATGGATACAGTTTTGCCTTTTGCCTTTGCTTTTGCCATTGGCAATGTCCTGGCCAGGCCTGGTCCCGGCTCTGGCTGTGTCTCTGACTCTGACTCTGACTCTGGCATGATGGAAGAGTTCGACTTTGAACATGAAGTACTTGGAGACATCGGCTTTGGGCGGCGAGTGGCTGAAAGCTGAAGAAAATACAAATACGACTTTGAGTTACTTTTTCATTATTTTGCCAAGGAGTTTGTCCTTTTGCGTGTGCCGCACACTTGCCAAAGACACACTGTGTGTTACCCTGTTGCTGTCCCAGCATCCCAGCATCTCTGTATCTGTATCTGTATCTCGTTGCGAGTGTGTTGCAATGTTGAAAACATTGGCAGATGTCGCCGCACTAGCAAAAGTTACGAGAAGCAAAATGGGTACCAGGATCTGTGGATGTAGCTGTTGGTATAGCTGGCAACCGGATAGCTGGATGGGATGGGGACTGGGTGCCTGCCTGACGTGTGTACACATGCCGAGACAAGACATGCCAGAGCCCAGGCAACACAGTCAAGCAGCTAAGTCACTCAGCTAGGCAGCTGAGAACTGAAAATGTATAAAAAAAAACAACAAAAAAAACAAGAAAAAAGTTGCTACAAGTTTCTGCTCTTTATGCCCTGCAATGTCACAAGGGTATATTGATCTAACTGTAGTGTTGGGCAATGTTTCCATGTTTCATGCCAAAGCAGTTGAAACTCCACAGTGTTGATCAGCCAGCCGCATTGTAGCTGCCCTTAAAGGATGGATTAGAGGAAGCCAAGGGAAACAGGGGTTACAGGGTATCTAGCTGTTGATCACTCTGTGGTTTTTTTGTTTCATTTTCTTCATTTCTTTATTTTCTTGTACTTTTTCTAATTTTGCTTGGTTTCCACCCCACAGTTCTACCTCGCAGTTGTCTCTCGTTTACCGCATATGCTTCTGTGGCCCCCTAACCGAAATGTTTGAGGCAACGAGGGCGGAGTGGAGGGGCATAGAGGGGGAGTGGAGCAGTGAACAAAACAGCGCGAGTGTTTAAAGTAACCGGATAAGTGTAGACACATTTAACTTATTTAATCCAAATTGAAGTAATTTTACTTAGAACTTGCAATTCACTTAGGGGCCACAGCCATCTCTTCCTGCTTCTCCATGCGTTTACTTCTGTTCATTTATACTGGTGGCAGCTGTGAAACTGATCTGATTGAAAGCCAATGGAAAAGCCAATTTGGATCAATTGTATGCCAACCACTAAGGCCATATGTGACCGACGAAGTATGCGGTCGATTGAAGCAGGTAAACGGTCCTTTGTTCGAGGCTACATAGGGGTTCACAGGGGTTCAAGGGTTTCCTCAAGGATTGGGAACGTCACGGCCATGGCAGACATGACCAATGAATTGTAAAATCATCTTCTGCCTGGCTACGTTCGGGCCAACAGCATCTAATTTATTATTATTAATAAAACTCGTAATAACAATAAGACGCATATGAATATGCAAAGTGCTCCGATGCTGCCACAGCAGAGAGTCAAGAGCCGGCAACCGCAGACAGCAGACAGCAGACGTCCCTGGTCATGATGACTCTCTGTGGCTATGGCTTGGAGAACAAAAATCGACATTTAAAAAGGATTTGCCATGCTAAACATTTTCGAAAAGCCTTAAGCTATTCGAAAATTACATCAGTCGAGTAAATATGGCGAGCGGTCTTCTCTCCTTCCCTCTCTCGCCACCCCACGCTCTGGCAGGGAAATTGAAATGGCAGCAGCAGCCAAGACGAAGGGGCGATGAGGATGCCAGCGAGTCCTGGCAACACAACCAACTGGCCAGACCCCACGATTAATGGCAACGGAGAATGTAATGTAGCGAGAATATATGCGAGAGAGTTTGGCCTTCTTCGTACTGATTTCAAATGGATGAGCGAGTCCACTGGCGGCTGTCCCTTGTCCCTTGTCCCTTGTACTTTGTCCTCTATCTGGATGTGCTACCACTTCCACTGCTCTCTGCACTGTGTATGTATGTCTGTGTGTATGTAAAGGCGGCAAAACAAAACAATACAAATGCCCCCAAGTTGTGTTATCCAGCGCCCAAGCAGGCAGGCAGGCAGGCAACAGGCAGGCAGGCAGTCAGGCAGCAGGATTTGGCTAAGGAGGGCAGCTGAAATAAAAACAATACAGGACTTGGGATTTCTGTGAAGGCAGCTTCCAAGGGCTAAGAGCGACTGAAGCGGTTCAATGGTCGACCGCTGGCATCCGCTTGATTTAACCATGCAATGGGCCAGTTCGGCTCCAAGGCAGTATGGCGCTGCTCACTCTGTGTCTGTGTGTGTGTGCGGAAGGAAGTTGAAACTGTAGGACTTGCGGTGCCCCTCCACGGTCCCCCTGTGACAACATTGAGAAATGAAAACAACTCAAGCGAAAATACAATCATATTTTTATTGCCGGCTGGTTGACTGCATGCGCCAAGTGAGATGATGCCAAAGGGAAGGACGACAACGCCGCTCAACGGAGAACTGAGTATTGCGTTTTGTGTTTTGGTCGTCGCAGCTCAAGCAATGCTCGTTTGTTCACTCGTTTAGTCTATTATTTCTTGGAGGCGTTTTTCTTAATAGCAACAACAACTGCCAAGTGGGGAAGGGGAAGCAATAACAGTCACCAAGAGTTGCCGCCTCAAGTAAAATGAATTAAAACGGAATCAAAACATCTGGCTGCCAAGACCAATGTAAAAACAAAAACAACACGCACACAGACACACACACACAGTCGGGCTAACATGAATTTCGTCTTCAAGGCTACAAGGATAAACGAACCTGTTGACGCCTTAAGATGTCTCTTTTCACCAGGCCACAAACCCCTCATTCCCCACAGATCAGCCTAAAGCAGCAGCTGCAGATCAGTTGCTGCTGTACTTGGCACTGCCTTATCGACAGCAGTACAGTCTGCAGCATAAATAACACCAAGAGGATCGTCACACCTTAACTGCCTGTCGATTAAGTTCTCTGATGATTGTTTGATTTGTCTCAGTTGAGATTTGATTTATGTGCATATAAATCATAAAGCTATCAGCACGGCTGGCCACACTCAACCAACATGGCTGACAGCAGCAGCAGCAGCATCAGCTCTTTGTGCCACTACCTCTGTCTCCCTCATTAGATGTAGCTCTGTCCCTTTCCTGTTTCTAAGCAGACTGCAGGGAAAATATGCAAGCGAAGCAGCAATTTGCATTTGCACACCGCAAACGGTGAGGCAGGAAACTTAAAACAACGCAGACGACGAGGCAGACAACAACAGCCAACAACAGCCAACAACGGCCAACAACAGGCAACAAATTTTGCAGAAATATGCTAAATAACTAGAGGACAAGAACAAAAAATAAAGTTGTTAAAAAAAGTACTTTTAAGAAGTTGCCAAAAGTTGAGAGCCAAGCAAAGACAAAAACCAGCTCCAGCTGCAAAAGAAACAAGAAAGCCAACAGCATGGAGGACAACTCAGGCAGGAGCAGCAGCAGCAGCAGCACCTGCCTGGAAATTGACAATGTACCGGACAGTTCGTCGTCAAGCCGTGTCAAGGTAGCAGGCAAATAATCAGTGCCAGGCGGGGCCAACAGCCAGTGAGGCAACATCAACTTGGGGTTCCAACTCCAGCTTTAGGTCCCCTTGGCTGTTATTGAAAATAGTTTTACAATTTATAGAGTAGAGTGGAGTGGAGTGGAGAGGAGTGGAGTGGAGAGGAGTGGAGACCCCACTTTGTCTGCTTTTGTGAGCACGTGGGCGTGACTGTACTTACATTTTGCATGACAAAAGCCTGGCCTCCGACTACAGTCAGTCCAGGGCACTTGAAATTGTCAGTCGAAATGCCAGCTCAAGATGCCAACTCAGCTTAGTTAGCTGGCAGAACCACAAAAAAAAAAACCAGAAAAATATAAAGAAATTTCCGAGACAAACGAATCACTGCAAGGAATTGATCGAATCATCAGAAACAATTGGGTTTCGCTTCGGTTCCCTTCGGTTCGGTTATTCGACAATGGATTTAAGATCTTGAAAAGACAGAGTTGCCAGCTAAGATTTTTCACCTAACTAGCTGACACCTCTGCTTATGTCTTGCCAATCCCCAGACTCTGAAACCTTGTTATCCACCTGATATAAAAAAACCCCAACAATTTGCTTAACAAATTAACATAATTTGTTGTTTATTAAATCAGCAAATCAGAGAAACCCAGCTCCACCAGCCTACATGCCTGGTTGCCTGCCTACCTGACTGGCTGCCTAGGGTAGCCTGGCAGGCAAAGTCATTTAAAAAACCGAGCCACGTATAAAAATTACATGAATTCGTAATAAAAAACTACAACTGTCAGTTCATATCAGACAAGTTTCCATCATTTCACAGCGCCAGTTCCGGCCAAAAACGGGGGAAGGAAATGCCAACGCCAATGCCAGCACCATAGGGCGGCTCTGGCTCTGGCGTTTGAGTTGGGTGTTGGCATCTAGTAAATCCATTGGGGATATATCTATGTGTGTGCGAGTGTGTGTGTGTGTGTGTGTGTGTGTGGAGGTAAGGTATGCCATTTTGCGCTTGAGCTGTCCAAATGCGCCTTTTAATGTAATCTCTTATGGATTTGTTTTG
>JAWNPV010000296.1:0-24650 GCA_035078785.1 Collessia kirishimana
TGTAAAGTGTGTGCGCAGCCCACAAGCTTTGAAACAAAAACAGAAAATGTCACTCTCAATGAAAATGGAAATGGATTTACAGGCAACAGCAACAGCAACAGCAAAAGCAGGAAGTTGTTGTCGACAGGACTCTCATTAGCGTCTGGTTGCGGCAGGACAGCGGTTGAAGCCAAGCGGGGGGGAAGCCAAGAAGGGCGGTGGAAGTCTTTAGTCATTCAAATGGGAAAGACCGCTGCCCCAGACGTCAGCAGGTTGAGATCTCTTTCATTCTCTTCTGCTATTTGCCAAGCAAAAATAAACATCTGCATCGGGTGGGTCGTGGGTGGTGGTTGGATGGTGGGTTAAGGAATCCAGGCAGAAGGGGTAGCCAAGTAACTTACACGTCATTCCATTGACAGTTCAACACACTTGACTGCTTGAGTTCGCTTCGCTACGGCAGAAGAAGTAATCTAAAGTCCATGGTAGGCAGTTGGGGGCCAGAAAAAAATTTCCCAAGATTTTTATTGCATTTTTTATTAAATTTATTTATTGGCTGGACACGGGAAATCATCAAGTCGAGGAAAAATTTAGAAAACGTTCGTGTGACAGTTGGAAAACTGCTGACATCACAAGACTTTTGTTTTAACCCCCCAAAGACTCAATTTCTTTGTCTTGCCGAAATGGACAATGGACACACACACACAGAGAAGGACGGAAAAGCGAGGCAGGGAGAGCGAAGAAGGCACTTTAAAGTGACTTGCAAGGATAAAGAGCTTTTGGTGGGAAGCCTGGCCGGCCAAGGAGCAGAGCCGGGGCCCGTATGCGGGCCAAGAAAGTGCGGGCAAACAGTCAGCGACACGTTGCGTTTTGGAACAATGCAAGTTAATTAAAGCGCAATTAAACACAGACGAGGAGGACACACCAGGCCAGCACACAGGTTGAGAAAATTATACACAACAAGGGGCAGGAGCAGGAGAAGGTGAAGGAGCAGAAGCAGCCGAAGGAGCTGTGGCAAAGGGGCGGCTCTGTGAAGTGAAGAAAATGCAGATGCCAAAGGAGATGCAGATGCAGATGGAGACGAAGATGCAGAGCTCTGGCCCAGAGTAGTTCAAGTTTTGTGAGACCCACTGCAATGCAGATGCGGAAACAGATCTACAAATATAAATACAGAATAGACAATTGCGAAGGTTGGCAACGGAGACAACGGGAGCAAAGGGAGACTCGGTGGTCAGGTTAGTTGCTGAGACAGTTGCTGGCTGGCACTTCGAAATGATAAAGGAAACCCCAAGCCAATTAGGCAGCTGCCATCAGCCATTGTTAACTGAGGAGATGGAAAGCAAACAGTTCCGAACAAATTTCAGTTTCAATTGCCAGCAGAACGATTAGTCAGTGAGGAGATAACCTGACTCTGCAGTGTAATCATCATCATCTCGGCTAAATCTAAATATGGAATTTTGTAGACAAAGCCCCTGTGTGACTGTGACTGTGACTTTGCCACATTTTTCTTTGGCAAGTGGGGGCGCCAGGATGGGCTGAGCTGGCAGGTGCATGCGTCATCGTTGTCTTAAAGGCCAAAGTGTGCAGCCAGCAATTCCAGTTTCCAGTTTCTTTCAAGCTTGACTTGAAGACTTTTTGCCTGTAGAAACGTTGGCCGAAAAAATACGAAAAAAAATAAGAGAAAAAACCTGAGTTGAGCTGAACGAAGCTGGAAATATCAAATGTGCAACGGCCGCCCAGCAGTGAGAAGGCGGCTGTCGGCTGGCGGTTGTTACAGAGCAGAGAAGTTAGGCGCTGCAAATGGGAGTGGCAATTACATGTCTCCCTCTGCCACAGACAGGCAAAAGGCAGGCAACAGGCAGGCAGCAGGCAGTCAAAGTGCCACAGAAATTAGTGGGCCACAAAACAAAACCAAGTCGACTCCACTCTGCAACTGCAACGGCAACAACAACGGCAACTGCAACACAGCAACACAGCAACTGCAACTGCAAAGACCACAAAGATTGAGGTTGGGCTTTTGGCGGCTGCTTGCCGCTAGATTTATTTGCTGTTAAACCAGTTTCGATGCCTCCTGCCCAAAACACACAAAGAAACCCACAAAAATACAGAAAAAACTACAGAAAACAACTAACCAAAGCACAAGACTTTCAATTTCGAAACGTCGCCAAGTGATGCAAAAAAAAAAAAGGTTAAAAGTGAGACCCAGAGCCTTAGGCCTGGCCTGACAAGCCACTGATAAGCCTCTTGGCCTGCCCAGGGGTTGGGTTACAGTTGTTCAGCTCTTTTCCCAACCATTTTTGGTCAGCAAAGTCTGTCGTCTGATAAGATGCCGTCCAGCTTCACCCAATGCGCCCCGAAGTAGGTGAGAAGGTGCCGAGCAGAATGTCTGCTGACAACCAATTGATAAAGTCCGGGGCAATATCTTTCAGTAAGACAAACAACATTTTGCAGTGAAACCTGCTGTCAACACTGAAAGTCAATCGAATGCCCTTCGGCTGCAGCTTTGCCCCCCCTTGGAAAGTCATTAAATCTTATCCTTTAACTGTCATTAAATCATTTAGCCGTTTTGCCGGCTGATCCACTTCAAATAAACATTTTTCCCCCCAGGAACTTTGCTCAGCCCGAGACAGGAATATCGCTTTGCTTATTAATATTATTTCAAAGTTTTCTCCGTCTTCTTGGTTGCTGTTCAACACTGTAAAATATTTGCTTTCTGGTTGGTTGCTGGGTGTTTTCCTTGGGAAAATGCCGAGCGGACTGTGGTGGCCCTCGAGGTGCCATAAATAATTGCAAACAGCTGGAAAGTTTTTCCCAAAAACTATGCCAAACAGCAGGACGAGAAACCGCTAAGAAAAAAAAAGAAAAATAATTTAGGAATCCAAGTCAGTGTTGGCAAAGCGTTTTAAATATTTTTTCCAGCTAAACAAACCTTGAAGATTTCATTTTACATCCCGGACATCTGGCCAGGGCGACCAGGAGCAGGCAAAATGACGTGACTTTGTAGAAATAATTTTTCTAAAATTATATCGACAATTACCAAATCAGAAATGAAGTTTTGCTTTGCTTTTTTCCACTTGGTCGGCATGAAACTCTTTGATTTTTAATGAGCCTCAGATTTCGGAGAGGGTTTTTGCTTTTAAATATTTTTTTATATTTTTTTTTTTTGTCTTCACCTACCTGCAGGTAGTCGTCAGAGTAGTAATTGCCCAATGAGACAGGATTTGGTCTGCACTAGAGTGGACTGAGAGAGAAAGAGGGGGAAGCAACAAGGTCGCCACTGGCAACACTGGCAACTGGACACCTGAGAGCTGCTGCAACATGCCACTTGCATCAAGAGAGTAAATGCAACGCCTCTTGCCACCTTGCCTCGTTCACAAATTATGATGCCTACGCAGACGGGCAGACAGCCAGACAGGCGGACAGGCAGACAAACAAACATACAAAGTTGCTTTAGCTGCTGGGAAAACAAGCTCGACAAATGACAGACAAACAGCGCAGAGCAGAGGCTAAGGAGATGCCCAGGCCAAGTGGACAGCAGATCTCAACTAGATCGTGTAGGGCAACAGTCACAGCCTCCATCCCAGTCTCAGTCCCAGTCTAATCCTAAAACGGCAGCCTCATTTATGTTTGTTAATTACACACCTCCTTGGTAGGTGTTTATCTGTCTGTCCGGCCATCCCAGCTGTCCAACTATCTGCCCGACTGTCCGTCCCTCTGTGTGTGTATCTGTTTGTATTCGTGTGTAATTTTCACAGCATCCTTAACAGGAAGAGGCTACTCGGCACAATAAAAATACACAAAAAGGCTGTGAAAAATATTTCCTAGCCAACAACCAGGGCCCAGGAGGGGGGATCAGCTAGCCAGGCAGTCAACCAGCCAACAGCCAGTCAGCCAACAGGTACCAAATGACTCTACACAAAACGAGCGCAAAACACCAGGAACAAGAAAAAAATGAGAATTAAATTCTAGAGAAATCAATTGCCAAAGCCTAAAAGACACGTCCGAGCGATGAAAATGAAAACCGAAAAACGAAAACAAAAACGCAGTCGTCAGAGTGGTAACTGAGCAGGACTGAGGCCAATGGGGATCTGGATCTATCACAAATACCATAAACATGAATGGAGAGGAGAATTGGAAGTATCCAGCAGCCAGAGAATCAAGAATGAAAGAAGGCAGCAACGCACACGAAGCATAAGACACGCACCGAGCAAAGTCTTTTGTTGCACGATGCTGCCATTGTTGTTGTTGCTGCTGTTGTTGTTGTTGTTGTCGTAACTCATAGCTACCGGAAATGCAGCACATTGCATTGAACAGAAAGCAGACAGTAGACAGTAGACAGCCGAGGCAGCAACAGAGACACGCAGATCACAGCAGCAGCAGCAGCAGCAACTGCAACAGCAGTTGCTGGTAGTTGAAGAATCCGAAACGAGCTGGGAAACAAGAGATGCCGCAACAGCTGCCAAGACTAAAGACCAGCTAAGCGTCTCATTGCGACTGAGTAGGGCATCGTTTAGATATTTTAAACACTGTGTTTAGGACTTGACACTGCCGACTGCCTGCTGCCTGCTATGCCTACCAACAACCAACTCAGCTCAGCTCATCTCATCTGAGTTCAGATATAACGATATGATAATTAAACTTGTCAGGTTGACAATTCCCAGAGTTAACTGGGATTTGATCAGAGATTTTAAATAAACCACTTGGGCTCCATTTTCCCTAGACAAATCTACGCCAAACATCACATAAAGTTGACGCTGCGTATGCCTTTATCTTGTCTAACGCTGTCAAAGCTCAAGCTGGCGAAACACGCTGATATAAAATACTTTAGTTAAAGGAAACCTTTTGCCTTTCGTTGGCAACATTCCCTCTAACCGAAGCCCCAGTATTTCCTATCATAAAACAAACGAATTCCTTGGATCCAAGAACTGCATGCAGCCCCCTCAGCCTCCGTGCTCCCTGGGAATTTCCAGCCTTGGCAACTATGTCTAGAATTAGGCAACCGGCTCCTGCTCTTCCTGCTGTTGCCGGCTGTTTTTTCTTTCCTTCGCCTCTTCAAAGCTTGAGTCGAAGCCCAAACTTAATCAGCCGCACTTAATCGCATTACAAATTGTCACAGCTCTGCCTTTGTCTTGTTCTTTTTGCCCTTTTTTCTGTTCCTTTTTAATTTCTTGTTGTTTCCCATCAGAGGAGAAAAATTTGTTGTTGTAATGGAAAAAGACATTGATGGCATTCTACATTGTGCCTTCTACATTCTGCTCTCCATTTGCCATTCTTCACTCTCCATTCCTAAAGCAAATTGTAGTTCCTATCGACCCTCCTCCAGCCGCAGCCTTGGTAAAGTGACCTTTGGAGTTGAGGCAACAGACAAAGCTGCGAGCTTTGAGCTGCGGGCTGCGAACTGAGAATCCCTGAACTAGACCCAGAGCATCCACATCAGTTTGGACAGACAGCAGGAACGTTCAGATGGCAGCTGGCCTGCATATGTGAAGAGAATCTTCTCCTCAATCTTAACAGATTCTCAGTCTACCTACCAAGTGAATTTAATTGACACCCCACATGGATGGATGGATGGGTTAAGTAAAAATCTCTGCCGTCTGCAATTAGTCACATTAAAAAGGGAAGAGTTGATGGGAACAAAGACCAACTCTGCTCTCTATGCAGATGGCTACACTGGCAGAAATCACTTCTCACACTCATTCACTTCAGGAAGAAGCCAAGAAGAGTGAAATTCCATCTACATTCCGCCGCCTTTCAGTGTGGACTGGTGGGCTTGGCCAAGTCATGCTTTCTACTTGCTCTTCCGCTTGCAAACTAACTTGCCAGTTAGGCCAAGGTTGTAAGATTCTTGTCAGTCGCTGCTGAGCTACTTTTCTTGGCCTACAAATTATGCAAAAAGCGAAGAGAAAAAAAAAACAGGAGAAAAAATGGAAACAAAATTACTTTTACTCCAAACATTTGTAACCATTCTCAAGGCCCTCCCGCTGCCACTGGCTGAGACTGAGATGGAGACTCAGAAACAGACACAGCTGGGTGCTAAGTCAGCGCCAATTGACTGGGAAGTGGAGTATAGAAAACCATCAATGGGGTTGCAGAGAATTGCCAGTCCGCAGTCCATAGCCACATAGCCACATAGTCATAGGCAAATTAATTGCCAACCAAGAAGAAATCATAAAAAAATTCTTCACAGTTTACACAACAGAGAGAGAAAAAATCTATTTATGATTAGATAAAAATTTTCACCCCATTCAACCATTCAGATCGAGCAACAGCAACCAACAACAGCAGGCAACAACAATATAAAATTGTCAATTGTCATTATTTTTAACTATTCAGCGGAAGCTATACGGGCCAGAGCGATGACGAAACCAAGAGCCACAAAAAAATGAGCAGAAAATGACAAAAAAACACACAGAAAATACGAAACCATTTAAGAGACCCCCGTTTGGGCCAAGTTCCAAGCCGACCAGGCCATGAAGCGAGGCTGTGAGAAAGAAAAAAATAAATTCAAGCCGCGCTGGTTGGAAAAAAAAAACAGACGACAAGCAAGAGGGAAATTATTGTAAATTTCATTTAATTACACGACAAACATGCGGCAAATTAAAATATCACCAAGATAGAAAGGAAAACCTAGTTGGAAAACTGGAAAAACAATAAAGTTTAAACGCACACAACAAAGGGCGCCCATAAAAGATTCCAAAAAACAACACAATGAAGTAGGCAGGCAGGCAGGCAGGCTGGTAGGCAGGCGGAGAGGCCGGAAGATCCGTAGTTCACACAGTGCCATCTCGATGCCACAGAGGTTGGTGGCTGTTGTTGGTTGTACCAATCGAACAGACACACACACACACACACCCACATAATCAATCGGTGGAGATTAGAAATCCCTCAGCCCCCTCGATCATCACTCACAGACAGAACAGACAGAACAGCAATGTGGGGAAAGAAGTTTCCACCATTGACATATCCCCAAGACGACAGGGAAAAGATGGAAGAAAAAAAAACACTTTCGATCAAAGTCAACTCAAAATATTCCTCAGCTGACTTGATCTCAACAAGATGTTGTTAGATTCCGAGCAGCAGAAAGGCCTGAACGATCCAGGCATATCCTGGGAAAATAACTCAGAGTTTTCCTGGAACTTAAAACAATAAAGTTAAATTTCTTCTTCACCATTAGCAACGCAGTGTCCGCTTGCTTCAACCTACTCAACCTTGTATTGTAGCTACAGGGTATCAGGCCTGAGACGTTGAGACGGAGGCAAGAGAACCAGGCAGACGGCCAACACCAAGCAGAGCACAAAGTCAGAATCGGTATTCGAGCAGAGACAGGCAGTGAGGATCCTTGTTGCTTGTCGAGGGCTCACACGAATCACGCCCGACTAAAACGACCTTTTTCTTCTGTTTTTTCCCACTTCATTAAAACACCAACACACAGATACACCTATAGATACTATGAGTCTTGTAAACAAGGTCTAGAGAGACAGAGAGAGAGAGAGAGAGACCCTCAGCTGCAGTCAGCAGCAAATCTTATCTCTCCTGTAGTCATTTGTGGTCTTGTTGATAGATAGAAGTAAACCTCTTTCTACCACACACACACACCAGCACACACACACACACAGCTACACATGCTAATGACGCTCATTAGAATTGTGTTCAAGTCTCATCCCCTATGCGTTCTCATCTCATGCGATGCGATGCGATGTGATGTGATTTCAATTCCCAGACAAGAGATATCGGGCGACACATTTCCACATTCGAAGAATTACTCAACAGTTGAGAAGATTTTTGAGATTCGTAGACAGTCTGCTGGAAATATATTTTTAGCCCCAGCGAGCAACCCAACCCGCTTCGAGCTATGATTTGTGATCCACAATAGGCAAGGATCTCTGTCTCGCTGGGGGAACGAAAGAAAACTACTTGGCATTGGATGGATTAAGACAAGAATTTGTAATCGAATTCAATTTCAATTAGTAAATGGAAAGAGTCGAGGGGGAACGGGATAATTAAATGGCCATTTGGGCGCTACAAGATGACAGTTTTGCCATCAAAGGGATTTTCCCGTATAAAGTTTGTGTTTAAAGAATTTCCAATGGGAAATCCTAGATGATTTCTTGGAAAAATCAATTTTTTTAATTCCATTTGCCACAGTGACGCTTCAATTAAATTTATCCTGTATAGAGTTGCTTAGCAACTTGGCAGGAAATCTAGACAACAAAGTGTTTTCAACTTAATGTTGACAAAGAGTCATTGACTTGACGGAGTTGCGCCGCCGTCCCCCGCCCCCCTTAAGTCTGTTCACCTGATGGTGAAAGATTTTGCTCAGTAGCCAGCAGCAGCAGCCGGCAGCAGCAGTTGTCATGTGAAAAGTTGAAATTGAAACCGAAACTGAAAAAAAATTCAACTAACGGCGGCATAATTATCATTTTGTTTTTGTTTTGTATTATTTTCCTCCGTCTTGCCGGCTCAAGTTTTAATAATTTGTTGGCATTTTTCGTTGTTGTTGCTGTTGCTGTTGCTGCTGGCAACTTGTTTTTGTCGCTCGATTTTCCACACAACTTACGCGCCTTTCCCAGGCCTCTAAAAATAAAAGTAAAAGCCCAGCATTCGGCTTAGCTTAATTAAGTCAAAGAGCCGCAAATATATTAAACAATTATAAAACGAGGAAAATGTTTCCAGTGTTGAACAACAACAAATGAAATTAAATTGCAAAATAAATTAATAGAGCAAAAATCAAGCAACGAACATTCGCTTGGGCGTGAATTTATGTTTGAACATTTGTCATTTGATATTTTCTTGCCACATAAAGAATCATTTTTTATGCCCTTTTAGTCAATCAAATATATCAATTTATATATTTATAGGGAAGCTATATGGTCCACTAACAAGCAGAAAATAATAAAATAAAAATTGTTTCCATAGAATCAAAACAGCAAACAGAAATGTTTAAGCCAACAGGCTGCCTGGGATTTTTCAAACACCAAAAAGTATCTAAGACTGCAGAGAAAAACCAAGCGCCACTAGCAATAGCAAGCCAATCTGCTTAGCTGAAGACTGCTTGACCTCACCACCCAGGCGAACCTTCACTGTACAGCGTAGGTCTGTGGGGCATAACCAAATGGCTTATAGATTTCTGTAGAGCAGCTTGACCAGAGGTTGGTTGCTCTCGGATGCCATGGGCAGCAAATATCTCATGGCGTTTAGAATTAACAGTTAACTTTTGCCCACATTTTATATGCCCCTGTAACCCATTGTTTGCGGTGCTGATGAGCTTAACGAAAAACACAAAAAATCACCAACGGAAAACACCAAAATCACCAAAAAAAAACAGCAAAAAACCATAACAATTCATTCAGTCAATTTGCATGACAGCTGCTGCTGCTGCTGCTGATACTGTTGCTGCTGCTGCTACTGCCTTTACACGATGTATCTATATACATCTGCATTTGTATCTATATACATTTCGTATCTGGGTATCTGCGTATGAAATCTGCAAAAAATAAATCGTTGGTAATTTAAAATTCAGTCAATGGCGTTGCAAATAAATCAAAAATTTATTGTAACGCATTTAAATGCGATGCATATTTCATTTAGAGAGCGGAGACTCCTTCCCACACGATCCACAGAGGTCACCAGGGGGCCGGAGTGACCCCGAACCCAGGATGGTAGAAGGTTGCGGGGGTTCCAACTAGATTGTTGACTAATCAGTGTTTGCTGGGCACTTAAGAGGCCACAACTACATGAAAGGATTTCATTTTACTTGGAATGGTCGTCCAAAAGCGGTCGCTAGTAGAGTTGACTGAACTGAACTCGCTAAGCCTCGTTGAGATTCGGCCGCCTGGCATTTAATTTCTCCAGCTTTATCCTTAACTCATCAGACCATTTAATCTCGCTGCAGCGACAGAGATCATCAACTGCACCATCAACTGCTCAGTTCAAGTTCATTGCCACTGATTTTGGAACAAGTTGCCAGTCCCCGGGACCCCCTCAAAGGCCTGTGGGGGCCAATGACCGCCAGGCGGCGCTGCCAATGCCAATGCCATAATCCAATTATGAATTTTCACATAAATTTGTTGTTTCTTTTAACCAAAGACCTCAAAGAAAACCAAAAGACAGAAGTGAAAAATAATTTAGAGGCTGCACGGCCCCGTCGCCCGCCTCCCTTTAACCCCCTCTAGCCCCGTGCAATGTGACAAAAAATTTCCAAAGACTTTGAAGGCGAGAAAGCAACTGCAACAGTTGAAGATCCAGCAAAGAGGGGCGAAGGGCCATCAATCCTCCAGGGTTAGAGTCGGGGTCGGGCTAAGTGTAAGAAGTCATTACTTTATTTTTATCAGTCAACCAACCAACCAACCGACCAACCAACCAACCATATATATATAAAAATAAATATAAATATATTGTGTGTACTTAAGTCATAATGATAATGCTGTCTGCCGATAATTAAGCTCCACAGCGTAATGTTTAAGGTGAAGGGGGGGAGCAGCAGCAGCTGGTTGCATCTCTCTTTCAATGAAAAGTTGAATCATTCGAATGCTGCACACAGTCAAGCAGCAAGCAGGCAGCAGGCAGGCACATCATCAACATCATCAACAGCCAAAATGTCATTGTCAGCTCCATCAGCATCAGCATCAACATCACCATGAGCATTGCCAACCCCATCATCATCCTCCTCATCATTCTACTCATCATCATCGTCGTCGTCGTCGTCGTCGTCTTGAGTCCCCTCTTCTCGGTTTGTGCCTCTCATTGTCATCGTCAATTTGAGTTGCCCCTCACTTTCCACAAGAGAAGAGAAAAACCCATCGACTATGACAATTTCATTTATTTGAACATGATTTTTCATGATTCTTTATTTTTGGTCAAGGGGATCAACTGTACTTGAAGCTTCCTTGCCTTTCCCCACCCCCACCTGGCGACTCATTTAATTCTAGTTTCGTTTACCAATCGAACTTCAGGTGAAGTGACTTCGACCAGAGATCTCTCTGGCGTTGAGTTGGTGAGTTTTTTTCCTCAGTGCAGCTTAAAATATGATAAATTTACATAAAAAGTCTCTTAAACATGCTGATATCAATGAAATACTGATTGCCGCCTCCATCCGCCATCCGCCATCCTCTCCAATCACCAATCATCACAGCCCTCTACAAGCAACACCAAAATGCCCATTTCCATTTCCATTTCCATATACCAATCCCCAGCCCTGGCTCTGGCTCTGGCTCTGGCCGTGGCCCTGGCCATCCACTCACTTGCATCGAGTGAGCCTGACTCTGATTATCAACAATTTCCATAAAGAAATGGGAAATGGAGCAACGTGTTGAAGTGCCCGAGTCTGGGCCGTGGGGCCCTGGGCCTTGGCTATCCGTTGGCGATGGCAATGCCAATGCCGATTCCGATTCCGATTCCGTTTCCCATTTAACCATTTCTGGGCAATGAGCTACGTGCCTTTTCGGCATTTTTGCAGCCTCTTCGTGCCACATATAAAAGACAACAACAACAGCAGCAGCAACAACAGTCCAAAAAAAAATAATAATAATAATGCGACTCACAGGCAGAGACAGCGACTCAGGCTGAGGCTGAGGCTGAGGCAGCTGAGAAGAACATATTTTTCAATGGACATGAGAGTATGTGTGGGCGTGTGAACCATGGATTCCTCCTCTATGTATCTCAGCAGATACATATAGAGAAAATATATATTGAAATCGATGACAGGCAACACAGCCTGTCTAATCAACCAGCCACGAGAGACAGAGAGATAGAGACTGAGACTAAGGGGCCGTCGAGAGTGGAGGAGTGGAGACAAAGGCAGGCGGCCGTCACTTTTTGGAGTCTCGTATTACCTACGGTCACAAAAAATTTTTTAATTACTTTACATTTTACTGCGGCAGCGTATTGTGTTTGTCAAATGGGGCGGCAGCCAGGCAAGTGCAGCTCAAATGCAACTGCAACTCCATCGGCTGGTCCGAACGCCTTGGAGTAACTCAGCCGATCAGTTGACCAACCACTCAGTTGACTACCCACCTGCCTGGCTGGCTGCCTGCCACCCAAGCCAATACCCCAGGTCATGAGCTTGCAATGCGTCTAAAGAGGTTTGTTGCTCAAGTTACCCTACCATATGTGACAGGGTATATGGAATATGTCATCCCAACAGTCCCAACTAACCAGTTGGCCATTCAACCAACTGTAGACAGGTTAAGTCCATCACCTCTCTAAAGGGTATTCCAGGTGCGTGGTATGGCCAGTGCAGACATCGTTTTGCTGTCTTGTTAAGTAATTACACCGCTCGCCGCCATTCACCTTGAGCTTAGCTCTCAAATAACCCAAAAACCGTTTTGGTTTCTTTTCTTTCTCGGTTTTTTGTGCGAAATTATTTAGACAGCGAAAGTAAACGCTGGAAAGCAGGGGGTGGACAGCAGGCTGGACTGAGGAGGTGCAGAGTCAAGACAGGCAGAAAATTTAAATAAACTTGAGTAAGTGCAAAGGCTGGCAACACGTACGCGAGCCGCCGCCTCAACGCCACGAGGCCATTGGACGTTGGACGTTGGCTAAATGGATGAATGGTTGGCTGCTTCAATGGGCGGGAGGTGGCCGGGAGACGATACTAAAGGAAGCACAACAGTTGGAGCTGACTTCATTAACAGACGATTGGCAGGCAGGCAGGCAGGAAGGCAGCACGCCAGGCTACCACCAAGCAGAGGGAGGTTACAGGACAGGACAGTAGGAGGATAGGGAGTCGACCAGTCAAGGGAATTTCTTTTTGGGCTTATTAAGCCCTTTTGCCAGCGCCAGCCGATGGACAGGTCTTGGCTGGATTGCTTTTCCTTTGCCTGGGATAGGATGGGGGACTGGTTGGCTGGCGGATAAATCCCTCTTAAGACAGCTGCTAAGTGAATTTTTCTCTTTCTGTCGATGGCGGCGATCTGTGACCAACGCTGATTACTGAATGAAAACTATCAGTTAGGCAATGTGGATGGCTAATGCCAATGACTGTTCACCTGTCGTTTGTTTGTTGTTGTCCCAACGATAATTACTTGTCGCATCTTAAGCGACAAGCTGCCCACCCACCCACGTGCCCCACCAGGGCTTGGACGTTGCAGTGGTGTGTGGCAGGGTGACTTATGCCGCATTGCTGCTGTGTTGCAGTCCGGTCGGTCGGCTGGGTCCAGTGTTAGTTACACTGCTGGCCGACGTCTCGTCTTTCCTGGCCAGACCAGACCAGACCAGCCAAGTCCCTTCCCGTCCCCTTCAGTTCAGTGCAGTTCGGTTGAGTGCAGTGTAGTGGAGCCCCTGGCCCTGCCAACCAACCCCTTTCGCTGTGGCATCAACTGGCGGCAGGCAGCAGGCAGCACGTAATTTGCTGATTTTACATTTTGTCTGCAAAGGCGGCGGCGGCAAATGAAATGCTTTTGCATTTTAATGTGCAGCCAGCAGACTGACAGCTGCCTCACAGCTTCAGCTTCAGCTACAGCTACAGCAACAGCAATAGCAACAGCAACAGCTACAGCTCCTGCTACCCCAACCACCCAGTCAGTCTGGCAGCCAGCTCACAAGCCCCAATGGCGCCCTTAGAACTCATGCAGTCAGCAAAGGAAATGCTGGCAGTGAACACAGCCTATGACAAATGACAGGAGACAGACAATCTAATGGTCAACCTAATGGAAAACCCTTTAAGCAAGGTTCTTCCAACTCAATTTTTCTCAAGTAACCAAGAGAAAATGCAACAGTTTAACAAAGCCAGGACCTACTGTGGCCCTGGCACAGCCTCCACAAGTTGATCTTTGTTGCTGAGGCTCAGGTCGGTCGGTCCGTCTGTCTGATGCTTTTTATAAAAAACTATTTTGTTGCCTGGCGCTGTCAACTTGGCAATGGCCACCCCTCGCTGGAGTCAACCGACCCCGCCGACCCCGCCGACTAACCGACCATTTTGGAAGAACATATTTGCACTGTCTGGCAATTTTTAAGCAATTTCAGGGGCTGCCCTGGCTTGGCTCTGACTCGGAACGGGTGCATCCTGTGCTCCAATATTCTCGGCTCTTTTAATATGTTTTTTCTCCACTCTTTTCCCATTTTCTTTCCATTTTTTCTGACTGTTAACTCCGCGTTGCAAAGACGCGTCGCGACGCGTTGTTGAAATTAAAAATAAATTTCACAGTAAACACACATAAAACGAGACGACATCGCCCAGCCAGGGGAGCAATGCAAGTGCGGAAAAATAATAAACAATGAAGCAAATGGAAAATGGAAAAGGGAAAAATGGGAGAGGGAAACAGGCAGCCCTTGGCATTGGCATTGACATTGCCAATGGACTTAGGTATAGGCCTGAGGGCTGCTCCTCCTCCTCCAGCTGCTCCTGCTGTTGCCCTCATAATGCAATTTCATTACCCACTGTGATATCTAAATTTTCCATTTAATGGGCTCCACCAGCTCCAACTCTATCGGGCGTTTGTGAGGGCTGTGAAAACTGAAAACTGTTGGCTTCTTGGCGGTGTGAAAAGCTTAAAGCTGATCTGTTGGCAAACTGCATTGCAAATACCGTTCATGACTTTGACTTTTAATGAATTCAATTTCCATCAAATTAAGTCAAAATCTAAATGTAATGCTGCCCCCTACCCTTTACCTCCCCCACCAGCCCTCAGTCACAGCCCCCCCTTAGTTGACAGTTTGCTGTTCATTAGAATATTCGCAGCTGCCCCCCGTTTCTTCTGTGGGTGGTGGGGGGATGGTGAATTGGCCGCCATGGCAACTCCATTTTGGAAAAAAAGAGGAAAATTTTGCAGAAAATACAACTCCCATCGTCATCGGCAACTAGTGGGGAAATTTACAATTAAATATCCTAGAAAAGGGGGGAATTTTTTCATTAACAAAATTTTTCCAGGTTTCTCTGCTTCCTTAAGATAAAGAAATTTCCCTCAAAATGGAAATTTTAATAATGAAAATTCCTTCAATTAAATTTTCCTACCAGAAATCCTCCCCGATTCAAGAGCTTCAATTAAATTTGTATTAATTTTTCCTTGAAAATCTGCTCGCGGAGAATTTCCTAATCGATGGACGCTGTGGAAATAAATTTTTTATAGCCGTGTAAGTCAAATTAGTTGGATTTTCTGGCTGCCAAAAATAACTTAATTAACTGCCTACTGGTTTAGGATTTTTGCCAGCCACGTCTATCATATTAAATGGTCATGACACTCACTCAGACACGGACAGAGAGACGGGCAGGCAGGCAGTCAGGCAGTCAGGCAGGCAGCCTGCAGCCTCATCGTCATCGTCGTCGTCGTCGTCATCGTCATCGTCAATTATTATTGCTGTTGCCGAGCCAACGGACAGCGACGACGACAGAAGCGGATGCTCTCTGGATTCTCTGGCTAAAAATACCATTAGAAAGGCAGTGTAAGTTACACAGGATTTGCCTGCCCACAGTTGGGGGGTGTGGGAAAGGGGATTCGGAATGGCATTGGCATTGCGATTGCGATTGGGATTGCGATATTTTGGGGTGGACCCATCCGCTGTCCACAGCCCCGAGGGCAGCTGTTCTTCATTCAGACGTCACGTTAGCATTTGGCACGCTTCATTCTGGCCAAACGTTGTTGACTGAGATGAGTTGTTGTGCCGCCAAATTCAAGGGCAGCCAGCCAACCAGCCAGTCACTCAGCCACGGAGGGTTCCAGAGCAGACAGAGAGAGAATGAGAGGAAAGCATTTCCCTGGACACGATGCAAGCAAACTCCTTTCATATTCCAGTTGAATTTGAAAGATTCTTGACACAGGGCAATGGACAATGCAGTTGCGCCTGGTTGGGGATGGACCGATGGCAGGGAAGAGCCTAACACAGTGCTCAGCGGCAGGCTGATTTCCTTCTTCGACATACTTTCCTACTTATTCATTCCCTTTGGCTTGACGCCCTTATCAACCGAAAAGACTCGATGCCGCCTCAGGCCTATCGAGAGCCAAGAATTTGATTTTTTCTTTTCGTTTCTTGTGTTGCCGTTGACCTACCCGACTGTTTCAATTGTTTATAAACAATTTTCACCAAAGAAAACACAGAAGCAAGCAATTGACTATCAGTAGCTCTGCCTTGCACTTCCATTTATTTCTTCACTATCTCGAGAGAGAGAGAGAGAAACGGAGAGAAAAACCCACTAGATATTCCCATACGTTGAGCCATAAATTACGACGACAATTACCCAAAAAGCAAGCCAAAATGAAGGAAAAAACAAAGCGAAGAGAGGAAAAAAAAATTAAAAACAGAAAACCGAAAAGTAAACCAAATAAAAACAGGCGGAAAATTGGACAGAGACAGCGAGAGGGAGAGAAAGAGAGGAAGAAGGCAACGCATTGCGTCTCGCCGACACTTCATCACGCAGTCTGTCTGCCTGTCTGTCAGCCCGACCCCTCAGCTCGCCTCTAACACTCACACGCGTAGTTTAAATTGCACTTCTCCTTCTCCTCCCCCCCTACCATCGCACCTCCCCACCATTTGTTTATTTTTGGAGATTTTTTCGTTGCTGTATGCTGTGGTGGCCTGGAGCAGGCAACGACAGCCGAATCTGCCTGTTTGCATCTGTTGGCAGTGCCATCTCCATGGCTCTGTGTATCGATTCAATTATGGAGCAGCTTAGAAACAGCGCATCATGCCACGGATTGATTAACACCTTGCCGCCAGGTCTGCTCTCCTCTTTGTCAGCACAGCTCGAGGAAAAGCCAGCAATTTTCAATTTCTTATTCTCGCCTCGACTGGGCTCCCACAGTGCACAGGGCCCAGCATTGATTGCTTTTAATAATATTTAATTTAAAGAAATCTATGATTGAAAACTCCAGAAACCAGAAATTTATAATTGCAAACTAAATAAAATTAGTGACGCCTTAGTTGAGGCCAAAAAACCGAATGGTTTCGGGGTAATAAATCGGGCAATAAATCCAATTACCACCTTGGTAAGTTGGCTTTACATCACATGAGTGTGGCCAATGGCCAATGGTGGTGAGAAGACCGATGATCTGTGCGCTACTTTAGGGAGCATTCAAAGGGGTCGTTCCTGCAGTCACTCGCTCTGTCAGCGAGCCACACGGGCTTTCTTCCTTCTTCCTGCTTTGTTTGCTTGGTATTTTCTATGGCAACTAATTGTCGTTCCTCTCGGGAAGTCGTTGCTACAAAGGTATCACTGTCTCCCTGGTAATATCCATCTTCCTAGCCTGCATAATGGTGGTATAATTTTGGCTAAATCAAAGGTTAGTTTTCGAGACTCTTTTTGGCTCTTTAGGCTGGTGGAAAGACGACGGCGGGGGGAGGGCAATTTGGACACAAAATCACGCCATATGCCAGGGCAGGCGAGCGCATTGAGCCGGTTCGGGTCTCGGGTCTCAGGTCACACAAGAGAAAACCAAAAGGCTTTGATTGCCACAGCCAGTGACGCGTCCGTCGCCTGCCTGATCCCTGATCGTGGGTGCCATTTGAGTGGCAGGCCAGCAGCTGTTGCTGTGGCTGCGGCTGTTGCTGTTGCTGCTGTTGCTGTGATTGAAACTTGCAGCTTTGTGTCTTGACAGCATTTTTGACCTCAAGTTTGGCTCGTTCAATGCAAATTCACAACAGTTGGTCGACAAAAAAAGTGAAAAACAAAACCCAAAAACACTCTAACGGGGCTAAGTTACTATAAATTTGCAATTAGATGCGGCTCCGGAAGGGGGGAGGGGTGAGGAGAGGGCAGCCATGTGAAGGAAGTGAATAAGACGCAAGCAAGTCAACAAGCAACCTAACAGCAGCAGCAGGCAGTCGACAGCAACAACAGCAGGCCTAAAGCACTAACAGAAGGCTTAACAGAGCCAAGCATAGGCATAAGCAGGTTGCAACATGTTTGATGTTCGATGCCATGTTTTGCTTAGCACCCTTACAGAAGTTCCCATGACTTGGTCAGGTTGGTTGTTAAGGCCTCAGAGGGAAACATTCTTAACAATTTGAATAAAAAATGTATTAAAATAAAGAAATTAAATTTCTTAATTAATAATAATTTTTTATTTAAAATTAAATTTTATTTAAAATTTAATAAAATAAAATATTTATTTAATTATTAATTTTTTACTATAATTAATATATTTTCTTTATATTTTATTTATTATTTATATGGTTAACACTGTGGCTAAGCCAACAGCCATGCCCGCTTGGCCAACGCGCAGGGTCTGCGCTGGTCGGTGTGGCGAGCCGAGCACGCTTTCTTGTTTATGTTTGAAGCATGCGGAACGTAGCAAGCGGCCTCGGCGGCCACTCTGGCGCACAGCGCACATTACGTTTGGTTAGCTCGTCGTGTGCGGACTCGAATCTCGAACCGAAAGAAACAAAACACCAACAAGCGGAGTCTCTGGGAAGTCAGCGTTTCGCTTCGAAGTCTCGAAATCTCGTAAAAAGCCGTGTGTTGTGCCCCGGTGCCGTTGCATTCGATTGTTTATTTTTTTCAAAGATTTTTTTTTCTAGTGCAAAAACAAATAAATAAAAAACAAAGAAATTAAATCATTTAAACACCCTACAATACGGCTCTAAAGGGTGTGGATTACCAGTGGTGCTGTGCGGTGCTAGAAAAATACAAAAATCACAAGAAAACCGTATCGAATTGATATTTTTTTGTTATTATTATTGGAAATATTGAAGACAGGAAGTGCATGCTACCTTCCTCCTCTTTTATTATTATGAAGTTTATTTATCTCGGGCCTTGCCAGAGCCTGGGGCTACAGCAACTGCAGTGAATCGTTGAATTCGTCTTGCTCCTCCTTTTTTTTTTTTACCAAACATATCTGAGTGTGAAAGTGTTTGTGCCTGACAATTGAAAAATATTTTTTGATATATCAAAAGACCGGAGACTGAAGCCGTAAAGAAATTTATTTCTCAGACAATTTGACTTCGAGGAGTTTTTCCTTCAAAATTTGGAGAGAATGTAAGTATTTTGTTTTGAGGAAATTATTTTTTATTTAAACATAAATGCATTCTAAAAAAATTGGTCTTTTAATTGGAATGAGAATTTTTATTGGAAAAATTTTTAAACAATTTTTTAAGTCTCTCTATTCAACCCATTGTGTTAAGCTTTGATCTTTGATTTTTTAGACTTGGAAATTTTATTTAAAAAAATTTGCTTGCCACAAAAATGTTTCTTTTCCACTTCTTTAATAATTAAAATTTTTTTCTGAATATAAATTTATTTTAAAATATATTTTATTCAAAGAAACTTTTCTTCAATTAAACTAAATTTTTTAAATAAATTTTTTCCTTTAAGTTCGATCATTAAACAAGGAAAATTAGTTCTCAAGTCTTGATAGCTTCAACACATTTAGCTTAATAGATCAGAGATCACTTTATTATTTACTCCGTTTCTTAAATCTCTTTCTCTGATCCAGAAAAATTTATCTAATTTCGACTGTAGATCAGTAGTAAAAAGATCACTGGATCTGTTGGAGTTTTTAATTAAATTAGAATTTAATACGAAACTAAAATAGTTTAATAAATCTGAGGAAAAATGTTGGCAAAGATCATTAGGTTTTGTGATATTAAATCATCGTTGTGTAGCAACTTCTCAGCCATCAGCCGGAAGTTGGAAATCCAATCACTTAGGCCAGATTAAATCCATGATCCGATGAGATTGTTAAGAGAATTAATTAATATTTGTCTTGCTCGATATGCATTGCTGTTGGAAATTTCCAATTTTCAAAGTTAGTTTCTTTGGTGTTTTTTTGTTTTTAATACATTAAGCGCCCAGCTGGCTGCCTCAAACCATACAAACTGAAAGTATGTTAAATGCTTTGCATTAACCCATAGCGGATACGATATTTTTTTTTATTCGAAAAGAATTTTTTCACCGCAGGCAGCTGGTTTTCTTGCCCATAACACGCGCCGCCTTTCAATTACCACAGTTTCCAACCTACACCTTTGACATTTTGATTTGATTTATAAAAAGCAGCAGCAACAGCCAGAGCAGCAGCAACAGCCAGAGCAGCCAGATCAGCGTAACCTCTCAAAGGTTGGTTTAACTTGGTTAGTAAGCCAATGACTGTTAGTTAAACACGAGCAGCAGCAGCAACAGCAGCAGCAGCAGCTCCACCAATTGCTCCACCAGCAACAGCTTGACATTTCGAAACTGAACTCTCGGCCGCCTAAAGTAGACGACGCCTACAAGCTGGAAGGCAGCCTCTCCAGCTCTCTGTCTGTTTGTCTGTCTGTGCAGCCAATTGTCCGACTCTGTCCTGGCCAACTGCCTCAGTTTTCTTGCCCCACAGCCTTGGTATATAGACTTAGCTTAGCTGCCATGAAACCTGTGTTCAGGTCTGCTTGGGAGTCAGAGCAGCAGCTGGAGTGGAAGCAGAAGCAGGAGCAGGACGACCAGCAGCTGCTGGGTGTTAGCTTTGGACTTTGAAGCTGAAAGTCGACTGGCTGGCAAGGTGCATAGCTTGTGGCCATGCTTAGACCGGTCACAAAATCCCCAATTTAAGTCAATTAATTGTTTAAGCCAAGCCAAGATCTCTTGCCCACCTAATGCTACTCTACACTCTCCTAAGCCAAGCTCTGGGCCTGTCACAAAAAAAAAAAATAAAAGAAAAAAAATTAAAGCACAAGAAAAACACAAGAAAACATTTGTACTTTTGCTCTCAAATGATTTATGATTATCCAAACCAAACAGAAAAAATTATAAATCAAGAAACAGAAACAGAAAAACGATTATCATTGTTGAAGAGCCATTGGGCATACGCAGATGTTGCTGGCTTTTGGCATTCAGAGGCGACCAACGACAGCGACTGCTGCTCTCCACATGTGTGTCTGTGTGTGTGTGTGTGTGTGTGTAATTATTTAATATTTTATTATATTTTTACTTTTATTTATTTATTTTACTTTGCCTAGTTAAACTTGCCCAGAAGACACCAGAGAAAACTTCTATTTAATTCGTTGTTTGGTTGGTTTCACTTCTCGAATTACCAGCTGTTGGCTAGTGAAGCGTATTAAGCCTGCCGCCAGGCACCTCACTCTCAACACAAGACCAACTGTGTCTCTGTCTGCTTCCCCAGGAGCCATTGCTGTCCATGTTTAACTCAAACTCATCTTGGCTTCATTAACTGATCAATTGTTTTCCACTTCATCTGTCAACTGACAGTTCTTTCTACTCTTTGCCTTTTGCTGTCTCTCAACGCCCACAATCCTTGGAGTTTTCTCCCCTCAAGCACACAGACAGCCAGAGACAGACACACACACACCCCATTCACGACACGACAACTTATGAAAATGTTTAACAATATCCTTTTTATGTTATTACAAGTGTATGTCCTTGTCGCCAGCTTTGTCAAAAGGCAAGGAGCAACCAACAAGAAAAAATAGGGAAAATTCGTCTGGCAACGCTACTTGATTTCTTTCTATTTTTTTCTCCTCGTTTTTTCTTCACGTTTTTTTGCTGTTGTTGCTTGGCTGACACCGCCAACGTCTTTGCCACTTTGTCGCCAACTGCGTCTGTCGTCAGCTTTTGGCGCTTTTGCCTTTGAAAATGTCACATTTAACGCCGCGCGCGCATAGCTATGGCTATGGCTACCCGGTTGCGGGGGTCCAGGTCCTCAGCCCTTGTGCCTTGGTGTTGCCGCATCAGCGTGAGTGGGTTGCTCGGCTCGCCCTGCCAGCGGAAGTGACAGTTGAACATTCATTCATTCATTCGCTCACTCACTCACTCAGTCAGTCAGTCAGTCAGTCAGCCAGGCAGTCAGGCAGTCAGTTGCTGCCGTCTTTACTCCCAGGCAAAGGCAAAGGCAAAGCCAAAGGCATCAGCAACAATTTCTATGGCAATTTCGTAGGCAAAAAGGATGTGCATGTGGAATATGGCACTGCCTTGGCATGTTGCTCCCCCCCCCACAACCCTCCCCCGCTAGATGTCCCTTCTTGGCTGGGCGGAAACACAACGAACGCTATGACTGAAGCGGAAGTTTTTTGGAAGCGCATAAAATTATTATGGAGCTGAGTCTTGAGTCTTCTTCTCTCCTTTTTTTTTCTCCGCGCGTCAATTGCGACTGCAAGAGCCTTTTACTAGCCAATACTAAATGGAGATAGAGAGAGATAGAGAGCTACACTTGGCAAAAAAAACTAGAAGGAAGGAAAACTAAGCAGCGTTTAGGCAACTGCCAGAGTGAAGACATCCGCTTGGGGCTTCTGCCTCTGGCAACGATTTTTCTCTATGTAAAGTCGAGTCTGGTCCACTCGGAGACTAAACTGAATTGGCGATTGGTTTCACCTACCATCTGGCAGCCAGCAACTTAGTCCAGCAGTCTGGCAGTCCGACGCAGCTCCAGTTCACCCCGCTCGATGCGAATATTTAATATTTACATTCTGCGGCCAAAGACTGGATTTGCAATATAAATATATTTAAGTCCTGAGAAACATTTTATCAACTAAACAAAAGTTCACTAGACTTTCCGCCCTCCCCCCCTGCCAGCCCCACAAAGACAACAGCCAGCAACATCCTCTCCAACTCACCATTTCCTGCCTGACCACAAAAATGTTGTTGAAGAACAACTTGGCTAACCAACAAAATGGCATTTAGATAAAACCGAACAAAAAAATACAAAAAAAAATAGGGGGGAAAAAAAACTTTTCGACTTACATTGTGGGCGGGAGGGTGGCAATGATATGGATATGGATATGGATATAGAGATATGAAGATACGAGCAGAGCACAGAGCACAGCACAGAGCACACAGAGATACATATTTGCGGTTTATGTGGTGGCAGCAGCAGCAACAGCAGCAGCAGGAGAAAAAAAAATAGCAAAATAATTCCCACGGCTATGAAAAGAGACTTTCAGAGAGAAATGTAATATAAATAGATAAAGTTGAAGCCGAGCGATGAGCCAATATTTAAATGAGACGGCACTTTGCCTTCTCTCGGCCCTTTGATCGTCTGCAGGCCACGGCCAGGCCAGGCCAGGCCACGGCCAGGCCAGGCGATACGCGTATCGATTTTCAGTTAACAGATATTTCTGGCCGATAGGGAAGGCGGTGCTGTCAACTGTTTATGGTTTTTTTGGGAGCCAAATCTATAGAGATCATGTGTGCTAAATGGCTTTGCCATTGCTCTGTCTGTTTAAAGGCAGCAGCAGCAGCAGCAGCAGCCTGCAGTTTGCCATCCACCTGTCTGTCATTAAAGTTCCACGTAATTTTTGATTTTTTTCTCTTTCTATAAATTTGTTTCTTGTTCGCCTGATTTTCTTGGCCCAATTTGGTTTCGACTGCAAGGCGTTGCAACACAGCAAAAAAAGGCAGAAAAAAGAATTTACAACACATGTCTGAAGGCAATCGACAGGCCCGACGGAAGTGCAACAAGCTCATGTTGTTGCTGCTGCCGTTGCTGCTGCTGTTGTTGGCAGCAATCAATATCATAAACAGCAGCAGCAACAGCAGCAGCAACTTTCCACATTTATATATTGGCAACAATCATTTTTTTCCTGCTTTTTTTCTCTTGTTTATTTTTTTTCTTGTATTTTTTGACGCGTCCTCGTCAGAGCCTGTCAAAAAGTTGGCTTTTTTTCTGGCTTTTTTTTTTTTGTGCTGTGCTGTGTTGTGTTGTGTTCCTGCTTGTTGCTGTTGTATGTTGTGTGTTCTGGCTGTCGCTTTTGTTAGTTCTTTGCATGCCACAAATTATGTAGCCCAGGCAGCACCCGTTAGCCTGGTGGCCCACAGTTTTGAGTTGCACCTTGAGCTGTCAAAAAGGAGCCAAAGGATCCCTCCCAGCCCAGACATGCGATCGGCTCTGTTGCCAGTTGCCAGTTGCCAATTTCTGATTTGTATTTCTCTTGCCTTTCCATTTCGTTTGTCAGTCTTTTGATTTCCCCGGGGCCTGGCCGTTAAGCTTTTGTTCTCATAATATTTAAAACTAAACTATGACAAGCGTAGTTGCTTAATTTTGGGTTAATTGAAGGCAATTGAGAGTCGCAGAGACAGCAGGCGACTTGGGTCTGTAGATGGAGACGGAGATGGAGAGGGAGATGGAACTGAAGTTCATTAAGTCTCATCAGGGCCAATGAATGGCAGGAAAAGAATGGAAAGAATTAAGCAGAAATATTCTTCAGCAGCAATAGCAGCTATAGTAGCAACAAAAAAATGGTTGGCAAAGCTAAGCAGATCAGTTCATCTGGCGGTTTTCGGTGCCCTAGACGAGGGTGGTCTTCAAAGTTATTTTTTAACATATTTCTACGAATTTTTAATTATTATTTAATGGGTTTTACAACCCTGTTTAGCGGTGTCAATTTTTTTTTAATTAAAAAACAAAGTTTTACTTAAAAAATTCTATTTTCTGACAGCTATATGGTATAGTAGCTGCTTCTAACTATCAACCCAAGCGTAGAGACTCTAGATATTTATCTAACATTTATTTTTCATCATGATTTTATCACAGAATGTAGAGAAAACCAACAAGTTTGCTTAACTCTTCATGCATAGAGTTGTGTGCTAGTCAACTGCTTGATCAGCCCTCGTTGTTTAATAATTGTTCTGTGTTTGTGTCGCCAGACTAATTAAAATATTTGCACTCAAATGCTTAAGCCATAAATATTTGTCAAGCTATCATCATTATCATTAGAGCTGATGCCGAGGATGGCAGACTCTGAGCTGCAAGATGCCAGCCGGGCCTGCCTGCCTGCCTGCCAGCCTCTGTGTCCCTCTCCAGATGGGAGGCACTTTGCTG